>JABUOV010000419.1:0-36330 GCA_025617405.1 Perca schrenkii
TGGATGGATTGATGGATGGATGGAACTTTAAGACGAATATTTATTGATGTTGTGTGGGCTAAAATGCATGCATATTGCCAGTCTTCCTCTGAAAGTTGCAGTTACAAATCATCCTTCCAAGCTCTAAATCTATCATGAGAACTTTCAGGAACATAAGACATAATCAGATTGTAAAACTGAGAAATAATGCCTTTCTTTTAATCTTTTAACAACAATTCTTCCGAGTCTGAAATAGTGGGTTTCGTTAATACATTGTTTTGACTTGCTCTTATAAAACTCCTAAATTGGAGATATTTAAAGAAATGTTTTTTATCTAAGTGAAATGTATCTTGTAATTCTTGAAAAGTCCATTCTCAGTCCCTTGGTTTTCCATAACTTAAATGCTGCGTCTGCCCTACCTGGTGGAAAAAATTGGTTGCCCATAATGGACTAAATTGAGACAGTGTGGATCTTTCAAAAGTGTCTTCACATCACTCCAGACTTTTATCATGTTTTTAAGAATTGGGTTTGCTGCTCCCCCCGCGACCCGACACCGGATAAGCGGACGAAGATGGATGGATGGATGGATGGGTTTTTAATTTCTCTTAATAGTTTTCTTATTGTATTTGAGTATATATATATGAGGGAAGAGGTAAGTTCAATCCTTGTGATTCCATTTCTATCCAATATGGTGAATGATTAGTATAATAAAACATAATAGACCTTAGCTGCGCAGCCCAGTTGCAGCTTAAAATTAGGACATTTCAAACCTCCACGTTCATAAGGCAAGTACAGTAAAGACAAACGAAGTCTTGCCCTTTTATTATTCCAGAGGAAACGTATAAACATTTTTTCCATTTGTGAGAAAAAACCAAACGGGGGTGAAAGGGGAATATTCTGAAACAGATATAGTAGCTTTGGAAGAATGTTCATTTTTAAAATGTTAATTCTCCCAAATATAGATATTGGCATCGGCATCCATCTATCAACAGAATTTTGTATTCCCGTTACTTAAAATCACATTCGTTACACTTCATGTACAGCAAGATAATGCATAATAAGTACATTTCCAAGTGTCACCTAGTGGAAAGGAAGTGGCAATCAATGTTTAATTTTAGTTTTTACCTGATCATGGTCATTTGTAGACAAATATGAAATTATATAGAATCGGAATAGTTCATCACTATGGCAGGTTAAATAGTATATTATGTTGTTTTTTGATTGCTTACATGTTACATGTTTGTGAATAGTTTATATGTAGACAGTTTATTGAAATTTGCGGCAATTGTTAGAGAGAATTGACTCAAATGAATAGGTGCTTTCATGTAAATGCCAAAACAATCCACAGGACACTGCAGGGAATCGAACCCCATCCCAGTAAACCAGGAGTACCATTACCAGTGCCTTTTGCTTTTTTGACACTACATGGAAGGTAAAGCAAAACCTGCATTAGCAACAGCATATGAGTAGCAGCATTTAATATTATGGTATGATTGTACTAGATTTAGAAACTAGAAAAATTTAGATAATCACATATTGTGCAGTTTTGAATAAGTGCTAAATATGAGCAAAATGTTTGTTAATAAATGTTTTAGTTGAACATGCTGTTGTAGCAGTAAGAAACCTTTTTTTTAAATTTGATCATGCAGTAAAAGTAACCGGTTTGTTTTATGTTTATTTTTATAGATTTCTTTATTTTTATAATGAATACTCATTAAAAAAGGGGCTGTACTCGACAGCAAACACACCTGCTATGTGAAATTATATTTGAGTAATTGCATACTGAACAGAGAATGGTGTCCCAAATCCCACTGTGTTTTAATCTGACCTTCTCTGTTCTTTTGATAGCCCATCTGGCCACATGTGCATGTTATTTGGAAAAGGTCTATGATAAATGTGTGGAGGCAATCCTAGCCCCGTGTTTTTCAATATTTCAAGTACAGCCCCTTTAAAGAACATACAAGAACGTATAGATGAAATAGCTACATAACACAATTTAAGTTATCCAACTATATAAAGACAAAACAGTATATGGTGATATGAACATTCTCCACCTCTGTTGAAAGCTCAATACACAACTTTAACCTACACCTGTTTTAAGTCCAAAACTATTCATTTTGAAAACATCTACACTTAAGAACATACAAGCCCATCGTGATCACTGAAATACGTTGGCCACACTACTGTTTCAACATCATACTGTGTTGTTTTTACATACACATGATCAATTAAAGTCCCTTTCTTGGTTGTGGGTTGTGTCACACGTTGAACAAACCCTTTATTTGTCATAAATGGACAGATTGTTGATGATTTAAAAATGTCATCATTGAAATCTCCCATGACAACAATTGTGTTACTTTAGTCGGGGAGCCAAAGTCTCAAAAATGGGTTGAACGTGACATGGTCTGCCATACTTTTTATTTGTGTTTTTTCTGTTAACTTTGACCCTAAGAACCAATAATTGGAGGGTCTGCTCTGCCGGAAATATCGCGAAAAAAAAATTGTGGCCATTTTAGTGTATGCAACCTTTATTTTTTATCAGAAAAATTTCACAAATGTGAAAAAAGATTTTTTTCCTCAAATCCTCAGTGGGTTGGGTAGGCTGGCAATAAACGCATTCCACATACACAGAACACATTTGCTGACAACATCCACTGAAGAAATAACTCTTAAAACACATTTCTACATGACATTTGCTCAATTTAATGCAAAAAAATAGGCGTTTTCTCACTTTTTTCCAATATTTTCATCTTTACTTCATTGGCAATCAAGTATTCCCCCAAGGTATGACATCAATCAATATGGCATTCTTTTCACCAAACAGTACACTCATTCCACAGAAGAAATTATAAAAATCCAACCAAAATCAATGGATCTGTGATGATTTCACTACTAGTTGGCGATCAAAAGGCTCAGAACCTCAATAGAATTTTAGACTTTTCTATGACCTCAGGTATCCTGAGGTCATAAGGAGCAAGGTTACCTCCCCTTTCTCTGCTTTGCCCGCCCAGAGAATTTGGCCCCCCCATCAGAGAGAGAGACATCATGGCTTTCAAACGAGCAAAGTGGCAGTTGGTCAAGACACATCAAACACAAGGAAGAGTGCTTCATTTGTGGAAGAGCACGCACGACCAGGGGGAATAGATCCCTCATTTTGATCGTCACTTATGACAGACAGAATGCAGTATGGGAAAAAGCAAATAAACTTGAAGATGAAGAGATGCTACACAAGATTCGTGGTCCTGATGGAAACAAGTGTACTGATATGAATGCTGAGGACTTCCGGTACCACAAGGAATGCATGACCAACTACCTGACAAAGCGTCTTTGTTCACAGGAAAAGACTAGTACTGCCACCACTCCATATGATGCTGCACTGAATCAACTCATATCTAGGATAGATGAGCCCCTTTTCAAAGAGAATGCCATATACTTTGTTACAGCTTCGTAAATACTTGGAAAGCCATGTAGTTCACAATGTTACCTCATACAGATCTCAGTCCTTGATTGCCCGCCTTAGAAGGCACTATCAATGTAGGTGGCAATTGTAAAATAATGGTTGTGCCACAGAAAGGATGTTCTAGCCTGATTTGCTCAGCAGAAATGAATGGTGGCTGCATGCTCTCAAAGTTGAAGGAACTTAAGGAGAAAACTGAAGAGGCAGAGAATGAAGAAGTAAGTGATGAGGAGTTGACAACAACTCCTACAATACTGCAAAGAGAATACGGAAGGAGCTCCAGGACCAACGTGAGCAGGCCCTGAAGGAAGCAAGAGAAGCCAAAATGGCTCAAGCCAGTGGAAGTTACCAGATGCATGGAAATATGACTGAAGACCCTGCAGCTAGAGATATCATGCTTGGAGGCATCCCGAAGAGTGAGCTCTAACCTGTATAACCACCTGGCATGGATGATAATAGATGCATCTCCAGAGTTAGGTGAGGACGGCCGGGTGAAAGTCAATCCTAAGCAGCAAGAACAAGTTCCCAACCTTGCCCAGGACAGCCAAGGTGTAAAGGAGGCAGAAGGTGTTAGGAAAATAACAGATGTCATCAACAACCTTTCAATCCTTTCACATGTGAAGAACAGGAGCAGGCCCGCCAAATCTCCATGTTTAGATTCTGGAGTTGGTGTCCCGCAGGGATCTATCCTTGGGCCAATTCCATTCTCACTTTTTATCAATAACTTACCAAATTCATGTCCAAACATCTTCTCGCAGATGTATGCGGATGACGCAGTGATTTACAATCAAGCAAAAACCGTCTAACAAGCAGCTGCTGATCTTACAGATTCCCTATTTTATGTGCAGGACTGGCTCAAGGATTCATGCCTCAAGTTGAACACCAGAAAAACTGTTTGCATGTACTTCTCAAAACGCCAGGTCGAAGTAACCAGATCCAATGTCTTTATGACTGGAGTGGAACTTGACGTGGTCTCAGAATTTAAATTCCTTGGGGTAGTCCTTGATCCAACACTTTGTTTCAAAAGTCATGTAAAATAAGTAGCACAGGTAGTCAAATTTAATCTTCAAAATTTCCGACATATTCAAAATAATTTAACCATGGATGTTGCTAAAACATATTTTTATTCAATGATTATTTCTCATTTTGACTATTGCTTGATTACCTGGTCTCTTGCTTGCCCCACAACACTTGCAACATGGAAAGTCTCTATAAAAAGGCATTAAAAACACTTGATAAAAAAACCACTATCCTACCACTATTGTCATGTTATAAAAAAACAGACTATTGGATTTTCGAAATATGATCAATTTGAAAATGGCCTGTTTGATATACAAGGTTCTACACTCCCTCGCTCCTCCACCATTGAAGGATTCTATCAAATCTAAAGAAAATTTGCAGAGGACCACTCGAGCCTCTACTAGAGGAGACCTGATAATACCCCACAGGCGTACCACCTTCGGTCAGACGGTTCTGTCTGTCCGAGGTGGGAACCTGTGGAATAGTCTTCCTCTAACATTGAGAGAATGCCCAACATATAGCTCATTTAAAGCTCAGTTGAAAAAATGGCCATGGGAAAACCAAAGCTGCACACATTAGTGGGTATGTTGTATCCTTTTCGGAATTTCTATACTTTGTAATGTGTATATGGGTTTTTGAAGTTGAATGAATTTTTAAGTCTTATGTGAATATTGTATATAGGGCTTTTGTTAATTTATTGATAAACGATGTACTTACAGTAGTAAATTGTAATGTAAATTTTATTATGCAATGTTTTAAACGATGTACTTACTGTAGTAAATGGAAATTAGCCCTTGGCTACAATCCGGCATGTATTCCATGTTTGTTTATTAACATGCACTGTCCCAATCAAATAAATAAATTATTAAAAATGAAGAGGAAAAAGGTGGGCCTACACAACTGCAGTTTAACACCTGACAGGCCTTCTGCCGCTGTGCAGGTACGGTGACCCTGAGGAAAGCCTGAATGTTCAGGAATAGGTTGTAACAGCAGCAAGGCGATGACAGGAGTGACTTTGGTGGTACTTTAGATGCACTGCAAGCCCATCTCTTTGTGAGCATCAAAAGGAGACATGCGTTGCCTTCCACAAACTAAAGATGCCTTCCTATTACACCTTCGCAGAGCCCTGCATCAGTTGGCTGTGTGTAAGCAGGCACACATGGTTCAGCCAACCTAACCAGCTGTCAATGATTTTGGGAGACAACTTGTCAATGGCAAATTGGTGGAAATCATGATGCTGAAAGAGGCAAAACCTTCTGAACTCAAACACAGCAAATACTGCCGCAAGAAAAGCATGTGTGCCCGAGGATGCTCCTGTGCAAGAACCAATGTGAAGTGTGGCATTGCATGTCTCTGCACCGGAGACCCCAACAAGGATTGAACTTGCGCTTGAAGACAGGGACACGTAAGTAGGCTGCGCTCGCATGTGTGTTAGAGAGAGAGAGCTGCTGTATAACATACCCTGCAGATCTTGTTTGCTGTCCCCTCAGGTGGTGAGGGTGAAGGTCTGTCCTAGGGCTGGGCAATATATCGATATTATATTGATATCGTGATATCAGACTGGATATTGTAATATCGTGATATGACACAATTGTTGTCTTTTTCTGGTTTTAATGGATGCATTACAGTAAAGTGATGTCATTTTTTTAACTTACCAGACTGTTCTAGCTTTTCTATTATTTACCCACTTAGTTATTATATACACACATTAATGATGATTATTTATCAAAAATCTCATTGTGTAAATATTTTTTGTAAGCACCAATTGTCAACCCTACAATATCGCCGCAATATCGATATCGAGGTATTTGGTCAACAATATTGTTGTTAGATTTTTTCCATATCGCCCAGCTCTAGTCTGTCCCCAGAGCAGTATCTGCAGTGTCCCACCCTCCTGATTATTTCACCTCACAGGGACCTGCACCTAGTTAAGTAAGTTATGTTAAATTATTTTTGCTCTGTTAAAGTTGTAATAGTTGTCATCTGAGGCTATAAAATAATGAGTCATTTTGCTGTATTATATTTCTTGTGTGACACATTTCCATTGGGAGAACAGGGTTATGTTGAAATTAAAAATATGCCTAGGCCATGATGTTTAATAATGTGGACATTAGCAACCATGTTAAAAATCCAGTATGTCTTTGGGAATTTTGAGAGTAGCCTAAAATTCTATTGAGGTTCTGAGCCTGTTGATCGCCAACTAGTAGTGAAATCATCACAGATCCATTGATTTTGGTTGGATTTTTATAATTTCTTCTGTGGAATGAGTGTAGTGTTTGGTGAAAAGAATGCCATATTGATTGATGTCATACCTTGGTGGAATACTTGATTGCCAATGAAGTAAAGAAGAAAATATTGGAAAAAAGTGAGAAAACGACTATTTTTTTGCATTAAATTGAGCAAAAATCATGTAGAAATGTGTTTTAAGAGTTATTTCTTCAGTGGATGTTGTCAGCAAATGTGTTCTGTGTATGTGGAATGCATTTATTGCCAGCCTACCCAACCCACTGAGGATTTGAGGAAAAAAAAATCTTTTTTCACATTTTTCTGATAAAAAAATGAAGGTCGCATACACTAAAATGGCCACAATTTTTTTTTCGCGATATTTCCGGCAGAGCAGACCCTCCAATTATTGATTCTTAGGGTCAAAGTTAACAGAAAAAAAACAAATAAAAAGTATGGCAGACCCATGTCAGGTTCAACCCATTTTATAAAGCTTTTGAGACTTTGGCTCCCCGACTACTTAGTGGATCTAGCCAATCAAGTAACTTCCCTAAATGCTGTTTGAACAAAGACAATGGATATGATGGTGGACGATAAATGACTGCTAATAAAATATCGCAACTAGCAAACCTGTAAACCAAACACTCTAAATTAACATCTGGTAATTGGACAATGTCACATGCCAAATTGTCTGCACTATACATGCCAACTCCACCATGTTGTTGGCTTTGCAATTCCATCAACACTGGATTATTGCTGCTATACGACAAACTTCGTGGACGGCCATTGAAACTGTATCCGTCAATCTTTACAGTTTCATATGAAAAAGCAGCAGGTAGCCATGTTTCTGTTACAGCAATACAGTTAAGCTGCAAACGCTGTGTACATAATGCTAAATCTGCTACATGTCGTGCCAAACTTTGCACATTCATCAAAAACACAGTAAAAGTATGTGTATTTATTTCGTGCCCTGAAATATTGTCAACCAAGAACGGGGGCATACTCTCGATTGCGCCTTTAATGTTTTCGTTGCAGTATATGTCTGTCTCTTCAAAATCCTGAATTACCAACCCTGACAAACTTCTGACACGACTTAACCCTTGTGGATTGTTCAAATTCACTACCCTTTCGTTATGTTGGTGGCTGAAAACAGCCACTACTTTTAAACTGTTGTAAAAATGTATCAGATAAATATTTTTTTCATTTTTTTTTGCATATATCTATTAATCAACTTCAGTCCTGATCAAAACTACTACATTTTCAAAAAAAAAATCTGGATTTTAACTGTTTAATTGCCAATTTCATGAATGATGTCACAGATTTGGGGGAAAAAAAAACACACAAAATGACTGATTTTCAATATAAAAAGTGATTGTGGACTGGATTTATTTTTACCTTTTATCACAGTCTTTGACATGTCAAAGATGAGAAACAACATTGGTTTGGATGCATTGTTAGTTTTTGTGCAGGATCAGATTTAAACTTTTTCTCCCTCATTTACTGTTCGTGGCTGAAAACAGCCACTACTTTAAACTGCTGTAAAAATGTATCAGATAAATATTTTTTTCAAATATTTTTGCATACATCTATTAATCAACCTCAGTCCTGATCAAAACTACTAAATTTTCTAAAAAAAATCTGGATTTTAACTCTTTAATTGCCAATTTCATAAATGATGTCACAGATTTGGGAGAAAAAAAAACACACAAAATGACTGATTTTCAATATAAAATGTGATTGTGGACTGGATTTTTTTTTACCTTTTATCACAGTCTTGGACATGTCAAAGATGAGAAACAACATTGGTTTGGATGCATTGTTAGTTTTTGTGCAGGATTAGATTTTAACTTTTTCTCCCTCATTTACAATAATAAATAATAGATTTTAACAGGTCAAAGATAAGCACAGTTCATAGTATATTTGTGTAGGTAGATAGAGCCTATATTGAATACCCTTTACCTGCCTTTTAGTAAGAGATATTGTAAATGAGAAAAAAAAGAAGTGATTTAATGTGACAGTTAAAGATAAAAAAAGACGGGTAAATGTATTCATTCTTCATGTTTGGATTTGAAGTTTAAGATGTGAATGTTTACAGTGGGTGTGTGTAGGAAAAGATGGCTGATATCACTTTCTTTGCTGTGCTCCCAGGGCAGTCTGACAACACTACTCCCATAGGCAGTACATTTAAACCAAAAATCTCCACATTTCACATTCATTCATCCATTTCCCTTTTTTAATGTGAATTAATTGCATTTTGTGGTCACCCTGCCTATTTTATTTAATTTTTTTTCCCCTTGAAAAATTATCCACAGATAGCACGTGGCTGTTTTTGCCCCATTGACTGCCATTATAACCACATTTTTTGATTGCAAAGCCATGACACCATATAATCATGCATTTTTGATTGTTGGTGGTTTTCCCTGTTGGGAAGAGGTAAATGTGTAATTTTTACTGTTGATTACCAGGTGGCACCATTAACCATTTAGATAGGCCTGTGCAAAAAAAAGCTTAGATTCTGGATTGTACATGGAGTTATATGGAGTATAATAGCATATTAAAGTGTGTGTGTCTGTGTGTGTGTGAGAGAGAGTGTGGGAACTCACCTTGATGTGACCTGAGAAAATCAAAACATGCACCTCAGCTCTCAGTACTACATTGAGTAAACTAATACAAGTAAGTGTATTTATGCATCTGCTGCCTTTTGATGGTGAGAAATGCAGACTAAACAAAAACAAAGAGAGTGGAGTGGAGGAATCAGGCTGCATAGTCACATCTAAAACTTCACTGCAAGTCAAGCCCTTTCTCATGTTGCTTGCTGCTCTTTTCACCATCAAATGACCAGCAGGCTTGCATGCAAGTGTTGAAATCCACTCTCTTTGTTTTTGTTTAGTCTGACGACGATACATCAGGATCGGACTCTCCTGAGTCTGTGGTTTCAGACGACGATGCATCAGGATCGGACTCTCCTGAGTCTGTGGTGTCCGAGGGAGACGACGATACATCCTCCAGCTCGCTGGAGGAACCAGGCTGCATAATCACATCTAAAACTTCACTGCGAGACAAGCCCTTTCTCATGTTGCTTGCTGCTCTTTTCACCATCAAATGACCAGCAGGCTTGCATGCAAGTGTTGAAATCCACTCTCTTTGTTTTTGTTTAGTCTGCATTTCTCACCATCAAAAGGCAGCAGATGCATAAATACACTTACTTGTTTTAGTTTACTCAATGTAGTACTGAGAGCTGAGGTGCATGTTTTGATTTTCTCAGGTCACATCAAGGTAAGTTCCCACACTCTCTCTCACACACACACACACACACACACACACACACTCACACACACTTTAATATGCTATTATACTCCATATAACTCCATGTACAATCCAGAATCTAAGCTTTTTTTTTGCACAGGCCTATCTAAATGGTTAATGGTGCCAACTGGTAATCAACAGTAAAAATTACAGATTTTACCTCTTCCCAACAGGGAAAACCACCAACAATCAAAAATGCATGATTATATGGTGTCATGGCTTTGCAATCAAAAAATGTGGTTATCAATGCTGTCAATGGGGCAAAAACAGCCACGAGCAGTAAATGAGGGAGAAAGTGTTAAAATCTAATCCTGCACAAAAACTAACAATGCATCAAAACCAATGTTGTTTCTCATCTTTGACATGTCCAAGACTGTGATAAAAGGTAAAAAAAAAAAATCCAGTCCACAATCACATTTTATATTGAAAATCAGTCATTTTGTGTGTTTTTTTTTCCCAAATCTGTGACATCATTTATGAAATTGGCAATTAAAGAGTTAAAATCCAGATTTTTTTTAGAAAATTTAGTAGTTTTGATCAGGACTGAGGTTGATTAATAGATGTATGCAAAAATATTTGAAAAAAATATTTATCTGATACATTTTTACAGCAGTTTAAAGTATTGGCTGTTTTCAGCCACGAACATAACGAAAGGGTAGTGAATTTGCCCACAGTGTACTGTTGGGTTTTGGAAAATTTTCAAACCATTTTCCTAAAATATGTGTTAAAATAAGATTTGTCAGTGAAAATCATTCCATTTGCTGTAACACGGAAAACGTTATGGCCAAATTTAGACTCAAAATTACCCCTTAGTGGCTGAAAACATCCCCAACAGCACATAAGGGTTAATGCCACATACGCCTGTCCTGCAGAAAATACCTTTTCAAGGGACACAACAGCTTCATCAACAGTAATTCCTTGTACCTTATGTACTGTACAGGCCCAAGCAAGTTTCAGAGGAAATTGCCGGCGCAATCCACCTTTATTAGTAACCCTTTCCTCTTCTGGTTCAATACCTGTAGATCCCATTACAACTGCTGAAGCATTTGCACAGCGTTTCCTCCTCTGTACACCAACCCAGCTAACAATTTTTGGTTCCCAGAACGTTCGTTTTTGGTTGCGCGAACGTTCCCTGAAGGTTTGGTTAGGTTTTGGTTGTGTTTTGGTTATTATGGAAAGTTGGTTGAACGTTCTGGGAACGTTCGTTTTTGGTTACATCGAACGTTCTCCGAACGTTCCCAGAACGTTGCAACCTTTAGAGAACGTTCCCCGAACGTTGCAACCTTTAGAGAACGTTCCCCTAACGTTGCAACCTTTAGAGAACCTTCCCCTAACGTAACCTTTTATAGAACGTTCCCCTAACGTTCCCCCACCGTTGCAACCTTTAGATAACGTTCCCCTAACGTTTTTTTATACAATCCCATAACCTTTAAAAAACTAACAACCATGGTACCAAAAAATCAAATTTGATGATGATCATATTAATATGATCATCATCAAATTTGATGTACACCGTTTGAGGAAACTTTTTAGCGTCGTTGGGATAAACTATATGCATACTGTGCCACATACCCCATTAACCAGACCATCCATTACTTCCACATTTTTACACAACATAACACGGGCATCTTTGCCCAAAAGCAGCATTTCAACCAAACATGTATTATACGCTTTTGCATGATGTCCCTTCATTAACTCAAGTTTGCCTGTTTTCTTACTATTAACAAAATCTTGAGCATATATCTCGACATAATCAGGACAAGTCCTAGCTGCTTAATATTGTGCTCATTTACTTGTTTATTTGTAGGAAATATGTGTAAAGCTGAGCTAACTTCACCGGTTTCACAACATTTCCACATTTTTATGTCACAGTCTGGCATCGGGGTCCCTCTTGAACGAGTTCTCACTCTATGCAACAACTCAGCAAACACAATATCTTTTTGCCGAACAATAGTTTTTAATTCGACAACCCTAACTAGACCACAAATCAACACCTACATCATCTATATACAGGGGTTTCCCTTTCACTGGAGGCAACTGGAAAAAAATGTCCAACAGCAACTACACTAACATTCCCAAATGGGGAATCGGATTGTTTAATCTGCCTTAACCTACCATGGATATAAGCCAATAGCTTGTGATCAACCATGGAGATTTCGTCGATTATCAAAATCTGCAAGCTACTATATTTAGCACGTAAAGAATTGACCTTTTCTTCACCCAAAAGGTGAGTACGGTAAGCGTACATCTTTCCCAATACTAAATGTGTTGTGAATAGTAGCTGCATGTAAATTGTATGCAGCTATCCCTGTAGGAGCAGTTAACAAACCACAAACGTCATCAGGATGACGACACACCGTCGACAACAACCTCATTGCTTCGTACTGAATAGCTTTTATTAAATGGCTCTTTCCTGTCCCTGCACCACCTGTAATGAAAACATGTAATGGGTCTGGCTTTTCCCCCCATTACCTTATTTAAACACCACTGTCTGATCTGATAAAAAATACACATCTGTGTCTCATTCAGAGACCGAAGTAACGCCAGACCATCACTTCTGCACAGAATGTTATTTTTCTTTTCTAAATGTGCAATCTGCTCCCTACTCACTCCTAAATCAGGAATATTTTATATCTCCTCATCCACAATCTGCTTTTCATCTTTGCGTAGCTGTTCACACTCTAATCGCTCCAATTCTATCTCTGGGCACAGCTCACACCAGGCATCTTCTCCAACACCATTGTAGTGGAAAGTTTTTATCTGTCATACTGATGTGATATTTCTTTCATATTTTATCCATTACTCCATGTTTTTCTATATTCTCATCAGTTTATATACATTAACTTTATACTATACAATATTTACTTTGTTTTCTATATAATATATCAGTTATAAGGATTTAGTATAGTACTCTATTATTCTAAAAAAGTGATCATGGCTTCTCCTGTATCTGTCATGCATGCCTATGCAGCCCCCTCTGTCTCCCTCATGTACACTCTACATGAAGCAGAGGGCTGCACATGATGCAACTTGAGGCCACAGCTGGGCTCAGAGCTCAGCTGTGTACGAGTAGACTCTACGCAAACTCGAGTACCCCTTACCCCAAAAGCCCAAGACTCAGCAGTAAAAGAAGCAGTGTCAGCAGAAAAAAACAGTCCCTCCCATCTCATGTTCAGCTATAAAAACCCTGAAGTTTCTTTGTTCACTGACACACTTTCTCAGATTGCTTGTCGGTCTGTTAAACTGTCTCCTTCTTTTGCAAAAGAATAAAGAAAATAACTTAGAGAACTCCAGCGTGTCAGACAAACTTATTTTCCAGCTTCTTCACTGAACACCAAAGAGATTTTCCACAACACCATCCCTATCAACTGCATTTTGGATTTCATCCAACTCATCTGCATCAATTTCAAATTTGCTTCTATTTAAATCAACAACTGACTTGACCAAATGTAATAATCCATCCCCTAATCTCACACGACCACTACGGTAAAACTGCTCATACGTCTCAAAACCTCTTGGTTTTAACTGCACATCAACCCGATACAGAAACAATTGCAGAATCCTCTGATAAAACAACTCTGGATTCTTTGTCTGAGAAAAGCGCACATAACGAACAACTGCAGGTTGTGTACGTGTTCTTTTCATAATAAAACCACAATCATTATCAAGTTCTATCCTGTTTATAGACGTTTCGTTTTTAGACAGAATACGGTACTCCGATGCAAACACTGCCATACACATGTCATTAAAACAAGCATTTTTTGGCCTATTCTTATACCTATCCACAGAACTAGTCATCCACATGTCTTCTGTGGTAAGAGCCTGTGATGATGCCTTCTGTTTTAACACACTTAAAGGCAAACTCATTTTAACCACATTATCCCTTACTGGCACAAACACAACTTTCCTTGAACATTCCTTCAGATGCATATTTGTTAACCTATAGACGGCCTCTTGAGCACATAAATCTCTGTTGTGTAAATACACTTTACCTAAATTTTTCAATGCATCTTTTGCACTTGCATTTCCTTCCTTAGCTGCTTCCCGATGTGCATTGCCTAACAATAGTCCCATCTCTTTTTCTGACTTTGAAATATAAGAAATTATATAAACTACACATGCATACGCATCAACAACATACTGGATGTCAATATATGCATTCCAGCATTTTAACGGTGGTTTGCTATATTGATTAATCCACACCTCATTAACCTGCCTTTTCAACACGACATGTGTATTCCTACCAAAACGATTATATGCAGCTTCAAAAATTGTTTGATTTTTACCTAAATGCCTAAACAACTGTTCCACACTATCATAACTAACATGCTCATCTGATAAAGCCTCCTTAATTGCTGTCAAAATCTTTGATGCTTTGTCTTTTTCCATTTTCTGAGATTGTTCCTGCTCCTGTTTCTTGCATGCACAATCTGCCATCCTATGAGCTGCATCAACCGTACACTTACACACTTCTTTGCTCTTGTCCTCAATGATGTTACGACATAAATGTTCGAGTGGACGCTGGCCTGGGAAAATTGAAACGACAAACTGTTTTATTCTTTTTACAAGTTTTTGAATGTCGCTTTGAATGCTGTTGCACAGATGTCACAATGTCCTTTAAGGGCTCATCTTGTGAGGGTAATTCACATGTGACATACTGATCAATAAACTGAATTACCTCTTCATCTGTGTTTTTATCAATTAAGGGAGCATTTTCAATCCAAAATCGGCAATGGACATGTGGTGAACCACGTTGCTAAAACTCCACCCTATAAAAGTAGTCCTTTATTTTGCCAATTGGATGTGATGGAGACATCAGCACTTCCCTCAAAAAACAATGCCAGCGAAAATCAAACATTCTTGCTGCAGTGACAGGATTGCGACGTAAAAGCTCACATCGGTCTGCCCATTCTAAGTCCTCAACTGTCTGTGTTCTACCTTCCTGTTTCAAAATACTATTAAGAAGATTTTTCCACCGCATATCAGCGGAAGAAAATGAACAAAACCATGTCGGGACACCAAGCTGACGAACACAAGCCAACAGGTCACGCTGTGCTCCCTGCCAAAAAGCTGGGGTACCTCTAATAGGTTTAAGGAAACGGAACCCATCATCAAACTCCAACAATTTCTTTAAAGATTCCTCATTGTTCAACACATCATCACTAACTTGAGATTTAGCACCCGGTTTTCCTTTCCGTAAAGCTATAGACACATTTGATAGAATTTGTTCAAGCTCAGTACTGCACAGACCAAAAAAGATAAACTCAACATTTTTTGCAAATCTACCATCAGCATGTAAAATCCTGTTGTTAAAATAACGCGACCTTGTCAAACGATGTTGTCTACTATCATGGTATGTAGAGCACCTGTTTGGAAACAACACTGGGAAGCATTTGGCTTCATTGGAATGATCGGTCAACAATTTCACAGGACTATAGAGAGCCGTAGTCCCGCCCCTTCCGGTGGACCTCATGGGACCTTAAGTCAGAAAAAAATATGAACGGTAGTGAATGGGGAGAGGCAAATTATTTTTTGATCCCGTTTCAATTGAGCCATGGATTACAAATATGATGTTCGTCAATTTAAAAGATAATTTTTCAACCGAAGAAAGTCTCAGTTACCCGTAGGTTTGTCGTAGTACCACTTAGTTTTGTGTGAAACCGCTCAGTGGACTACATCTCCCGTTTCACACAATCTACGTCACCTAAGTTGATGCTTGGTTTGCTCGCTAGCTAGCTAGCTTAGCTCTGTTCCACAACACATGTAACGTTATCTTAACTGCTGTGTTTTATCCGGTCAAGTGTTTTCAGCAGAGAAGCAAAAGAACGAGCGAGATCCTCTGCTCATTAGAGTAACGTTACATCCCCGGTACGATACACACACACATCGTAGCTTCAGAGAGACGTCATCCATGAAGTGTGTAGTCTCTCCAATTACGTATTTTCACAGTCTTATACTTCAACAGTTTAACAATAAACGGAGACTTTCTTCGGTTGAAAAATAATGTTTTAAATTGACGAACATCATATTGGTAATCCATGGCTTAATTCAAACGGGATCAAAAAATAATTATTATCTCTCCATTGACTCTAGTTCATACTTTTTCGAAAGATAGGTCCCATTGGCCGGAAGTAGAAGGGCGTGACTTCGGCTCTCTATTTCCTTCTGCTGGAGCCAAATTCAATATTTCATCAAAATATTGATCCAACGCTTCCTGACCAATATCAACAGGCATAAGACACGTGTCCTGAAACATACAATGTTGCTGTCTATCATGTAAAAGTTCATCTTCCCCAACATCAGCAGATGTTTCAACCCTTTCTACATTAGACTCGCTGTTATTTTTTAAAGCATCGGCATCTATTTCCCTACAAAACTTGTTTACCCACGATTCATTAAACACTACATCTTTATAATGCACATTTGTCTCTTTTAAATAACGCAAAGCCTGCCTTATGTGCATAGTATCAACGTACTGGTATTCATAATGCCCTTTATACGTTAACTTGCGTTTTAACTTCACACGCAACAAAGATCCTTCCATGTTAGAACGTGGCAGCAAGTTACAAGTTCGTACAATATTTGCTGGAACACACGTTACAGGTCCATGTAGGCCTGTCACGATAACAAATTTTGCTGGACGATAAATTGTCCGAGAAAATATTGCGATAAACGATAATATTGTCATCGAGAGACCATTGGCATCTAATATAATGATAATGTCATAATAATAATACAGGTACATCTTTTCAAAGATCAATACACTTTTATTTCTAAAGAATATTTAACACTGGAACTATAAGACATTTTAAATATCCACAATATGTCTTTGATCTCCTTTGGTATGTCGTCTTTCACGCTGATGTACAGTTGTGGAATTGCAGTTTGTGACACGTAAGTTCTCAGACTAGAGACTCTGTACTACATTTTACAATTATTTAACACTAAATATTACATTTAAATAATATATAATTAATAAATAAAATCTATATGTATGGCTATCTGCCACGTGGCGAGTAAACGTACCAAAATAGTTCTGTTTTTCAGTCTTCATTTTGGCGAAGATGCGGCTTCTGCTCCTCTGCAGGTCGGAGCTTCGTGGGGACAGACAGACAGACACACGCACACGCCAACTCTAACATACTTTCCACACTCCGTGTCCGCGGACAGCTGTAGGCTTGTACCGTTAATGTTCGGTGCATTGTCGGACACATGCAGCCACTTTCCTGAAACCGCTTGCGAGACTGACGAGTCCACAGCGGCGTGTATGTCCGAGCCCGTCTCCACAGTCTCCACCTGCAGATTGTCAGCTGTGTGGTTTGGAATGAAAGGGAGAAAACGGGACGCCGAGTAACACGGTGGATATCGCTCATATACTTTTTTTTTTGACGGCGCCTTAACTGCAAAGTGCTGCAGGAAACCCTGCTCCAACTCTCTCGCTCTCTCCGCCTGGAGTAGCCTACCGCCCACACAAAGACCATGCGACTGACAAGAGGGTTCACTCCTCGTTACGCTAAGGAACCGAGGGTGGTCCTCCAGTCTCTTTGGTAGAGAGAGAGAGAGAGAGAGAGAGAGAGAGAGAGAGAGAGAGAGAGAGAAGGAAAATAAACAAGCATGCAAACGGAAATGATCGCGGCCGGAAAAATTATCGAGCTCATTTTTTCTTATCATGCAATAACTCGATTTATTGACCATCGCGACAGGCCTAGGTCCATGCACCCCATTTTGCCCACCTTTAGGTAATGCCATTATGCCAACATCTTCATGAATGGAATGTGTAACGCAATCAAATGTTGCCCTAAACTATTTAAACATGCCTATTCTTTTGGAATAGGATGAACTGCCAAGTTGTTCTGTGCACATTCAGGTGGCACTTCACCTCTGTTTATCTTATAATGACATGTGTAACAAATCCACAGCTGACCTCTAGGCGTATCCAACCACTGGCAAGGCAATATACAGTCTTTACTACATTTGTGTAAATAATCCAGAGAAATACATTTATCTGCAATTAACGCAATAACTTCCTTCATCTTGTAATCATTGCTTTTACAGTTTAAGACCTGATTTTTAAACAATAATCTATGACAAACGCAACACACAAAACCTGGCCCACCTTTTACTTTATCCAAAAACTGCTCCATAACAAAATCAAATTGCTCTGCCTTTTCTCTCTTTTGTTGCATTCTCAATGTGTTACTTGCTGTAATACGCTTCTTATGCTCAGTACTACCATGATACTTCCTTGAATTAATTTGCTTAACTTTCTGTCTAAATAACACATCATCTCGGTAGTTCTGTGAATTCCTTGCCTTAGCTTTCTGCTTAACTTTCTGTCTAAATAACACATTATCTCGGTACTTCTGTGATTTCATTTCCTTAAATTTCTGTCTACGCTACACGTTTCCTTGATATTACATATTAGTTTGGAAACGCCTTTTCCTTTTCAAATACTTCGAAAAACAATAATTACTATTTAAACTACAAATACTTGCAGTACTCTGTGGCTGTTCTTTAGAATTCCTTGTACACATGTACCGAGTGTTAGATGAATTACCCACTTTGCACAACTCAAAACATATCTGCTTATCAACATGTTGGACACAAATCACTGTCTCAAAATAATTTTGCTCATTGAGTTTCAAGTAAATGCCTTGATTTGAAACATCAAGCTCTTACAGCTGTATGTGAGCCATCTGTCACCACTGTATATAAAAATGTCCACCCCAAAAGCATTTGCTGTTGCCTGGATTTCTATGTCTGTGGCACAAGTGTCAACATACATCATCCGCGATTGTTCAATATACTCAGACATTGAAGCATATCCTGTTCCAACTAACTCCATGTGTTCTTCACTGGGACTCTTCATATACTTAACAACAGCAAGTCTTATCTTTCTGTGACTCTTTGGAGAGCCACTGATCACTTGAGCTACTGCTCCAAAGAAACTACTGCCGTTCTCTACAACTTTAACTGTATTACATACAACACCCAAAGAACCAGACACTGTTGGTCCTTGCACATCTTCCTTTTCTAAATCCACTTTACACTTACTACACAGTGTTTTTGCAACTTCAATGCTCAAAGGATTAAATCTTAATGTGATTTTACTCTCATCCTTTAACATTACCACACAATCTGCGTCCTTACCGCAGAGCAGAGCAGCAGCAGCATAGTACATTGTCTAATGTACTATGCTGCTGCTGCTCTGTAACATAGTCAAGAGGCTCAACTGCACAACTTGCAACTGAACTCAAACTCCCTAAACAAAAACTACTTTTCTTTCTACTTTGTGATCTAACATTGTACCCACTAGAAAACAAAAAGTGTGTACTTTGCAGTAACCATAACAACTCTGACTTTGAGGCTGTTTAACACAAACAACAGTCTCATAATGATTACCATTGCAATTTTCTAAATACACACCCTGATTTGACAACTGCCTATTCTTGCAACTGTAATCAAGCCAGCGACCATTATAATATGTGAATATATTTACTCCTAAACAATCTGCTGCTGCTTGGATCTCGATTTCTGTGGCCCAACTGCCAACATAGTACATTTTAGAAATGCTGAGGTATTCTCCCATTGACGAATACGCACTTCTCAACATTCTCTTATATAACACAGCATTTCTTTCCAACTGTTAACCACAGAACGTCTAATTTCTTTGTGACAACTCTGTGTGCCACTCACAGCTTGACTGACTGCTCTAAAGAAACAGTTTCCATCACTAACTATTTTATCATTACTACATGGAGCCCCTAACTCACCAATGTTTGTAGATACTAAATCAACTTTCACTGACTTTACATTCAACTGTTTGCACAGAGCTTGTGCAACTCCCTTACAAAGAGGATTAAATTGCAGCCTTTTAGTAACAACATCACCTACAATTTCTACATCTGAATCAGCATTACTTACATACACCACCTCAGAAACATCACTATTTTGAGGTAAAGCACAACCCAACTCACTGTCACCACTCACTGTGGATTCAAGATTCAGACCCAAGGACAGAACGGAACCTTTGTGAGAGACACGGACACCGGCAATCTCAAACAGCTTTTGAATTTTGCTAAAAGCGGTTGCAAATGTGATCATACACATGTCCAAGGCAACTAAAATATACAACAACACTGCGTACATGAGAGTCAACCACAGCGTACTGTCCATCTTGACCAATGATTGCACAAGTACTGCCCTTCAATGTCAGAAAGCATGTGTCATATTTCATACACATCTTTTCTAACCCATTTCTTAAGGGTGTGTACACACCTGCCTCAATAAGCTCTCCCTCAACAACATCAACATCTCCAGTGACATAGTCACCATATTCAAACTCAAACTTGTGACCGTCAATAACGGACTTTTCGGGCAAGTCTGGAACTCATAGCAGTTTGGACACACCAGTAATTGAGTTGCTGTCCCGCAAAGAGGTGTACAAGCTGTCACCTAAAACTACCACTTTATCCAAGTCGTCCGACTGCCATGAAAACACGCTGTCAGTTGTATGTTTTGCTAGGCCTACCAAACCTATAGCCATACACTGAAGTCCTCCGTATTAGAACCGGGGGTCCCCCTGATGAAATGTTCCCCTGACAGATCTTACGTGATATCCAAGCCCAACAGAGCTGGTATCCTCAAGTTCAGCTGCTACTTCTGTGTCAGCATCACTGTCTGTAAATACTGAAGTAGTCTGCCTGTCAAGATCAACTTGCCCTGCCTTCACAGAAATGCTACTAATGCCAAACAACTGTGCCTTCAAAAAGTTCTTTACACTAAGGATGTGAAGCACTAGGTCATTAAGGCATGTGTTGAAAACAGCCACAGATGTGCCAAAAGTGGCTGCCAAACCAGACGTGTCACGTGTGCCACAATCAACTACGACAAAAAGATCTTTGTGATGAATAATTGCACAAACTGCACCTTGGAGATTCAACAGACACGTTCCATCCCTCAACAGATGTTCTTGCAGCTTTTCGTACAGCACAGTCTCATCTTCCAACAAACCAAAATCTCCGTACACTGGCTTTCCAATATGTACTTTAGAGTTCCTGCCAAACACACTGTGCTGTTCAATCAACTTACACATCTCATTCCGTTTACCACTTTCCTGGCTTGTTTTAGTCACATAAGCATTCAACTTCATCCGTTCTGCACGTATGTCATCAACATCTGACTTTTGCCATGTACAAACAGGAGCAATCCCATGTTTGATTACAGCCGCAACACTACATGCCATCAATGCATTCCCATCTGAAGGAGATGATGCAGCCCTGACTTGAGTCCCAGCAACAACCGAGGATTGCAACTTTTCTGAACACATGCAAGCAACAGGATCAGAATCTCTCTTACCTTTGATGGATTTTTTAGCATTGCCCTCACCTTTCTTGGACCCAGTGCGCCGTGTAGGGAAACCCTACAATAAGGAAAAAAAAAAAACATGCAGCAACCAACTTCCATCATCATAAAAAGTCCTTATTATATTCATCAATAAATCCATATATGGGACACTTACTGAGTCCAGCGCAGCCTCTTCTGCAGCCCTGGAAGTTGAAGCCCTTGCAGACGACACGGTCATTGGTGTTGCCTGTATAATAAAAACATACAACAAAAACATGTATATTTCATTGTTTCAAAACTATTTTCTAAAATAAAAACATGCAATATACATAAGCGGTCTTGAATGTTGCTTATTTAGGGTACATCTACAATAAAAAAAAGGCAGAAAAAAAAACATTTAGCAACCGACTTCCATAAGTTTCTCTAGAAAAAAAACTGACATTATTTACACATTAAAGGGGTGATAGAATGCAAAACCGATTTTACCCTGTCATAGTTGAATAACGACAGTTCTGTGGGTAAATAGGACATACATAGAAGCTCAAAGTCCCACTGACACCCCTTTGCTATGAAAATCTCATATTTTGAAACTGCCACTGAAAACGGGCGAATCCCAAAGCTGAGTTGCCTGCGTAAGCAGCTCAAAATCCGGAACCTTAAGAGAACAGTCACGCCCCAACATTTACATAGGCTACACAACTGACCTGAGATCAGGTAGTCTTCTGAATCTAGCTAGGTCACGCAGATCTCTGCTATTCCATTACAAAATTCACTTCTGAAACTTTTTGGTGCGAGAAATCAACTATGTAAAGCTCAAATATGGGCTGTTTTACGAAAATGGATGGTTAATTGCAAATGTTGTCCGACTGTGTGTCGGAGTTCGGCACCGGTGCTGCCTGCGTTGTTGCCTCGCCGCCCGACCTGCCTTCCTTCACACACCCCGGCCTGCTCTGAGGAACTTGGAGCTCCGTCACGGCTTGCAGCAGACAGCACTTCATACTCGCGCAAAGTCACCGGCTTTGGATAATGGATTACTACACGCTGGTGCTCTGACAGAGCTCCAGGGCCTGCAGGCCAGCTCCCCTCTTCCTGCTAGCTAAATGCCCGGTGTGTGTGAGTGAGAGCACGGTCAGCGAGCTTGTTGCACCAGCAATCTGTTACCACAGGTTCCAGTTAATATTTTAATGTGTGTAATTATAATGTGTTGAGTTATTTAAACAAACGATTGGGGAAATAAACGCCGCTTGTCCGCGAGTTTCATTGATAGAGCCTGCAGCTGGATGTAGCTCTATCAATGAGAGCTAGCTCCTAGAATTCCTCTGAAATTCAAAAATATTCATTAACTTGAAATCGGACATTGTAGTTAGCTTTATAAGACATTTATTTAGAGGTGTAAGTGGCATGACGAAATTCAAACTGTAGCTAAATATACTCGAATTACGACCAAAAATGAAGCTAACTAGCTGTGATTTGTAGCTACACACAGCTAGGATTGAAGGGACAGTCATAGCTAACGAAACCCCCACTGTTCACAAATATTCATTAACTTGAAATCGGACATCGTAGTTAGCTTTATAAGACATTTAGTTAGATGTGTAAGTGGCGTGACGAAATTCAAACTGTAAATATACTCGAATTACGACCAAAAATTGAAGGGACAGTCGCAGCTAACGAAACACCTAGCTAAACTTCACAAATATTAACTTGAAATCGGACACTGTTGTTAGCTTTATAAGACCTTTAGGGAGATCTTGTATAAGTGGCGTGATGAAATTCAAACTCTAAATATACAGAAATTACGCCAAAAATGAAGCTAACTATCCGTGATTTGTAGCTAGCTACACATATCTAGGATTGAAGGGACAGTCGCAGTTAACGAAACTAGCTAAACTTCACAAATATTAACTTGAAATCGGACAGCGTTGTAAGCTTTATAAGACATTTAGATGTTGTATAGCTAAGTGGCGTGACATTGTGTGTAACATGTGGTAAGAGATTGCTGGTGTAACAAGCTCTCTGACCGCACTCTCACACAACGGCCATTTAGCTAGCAGGAAGAGGGGAGCTGCAGGCCCTGGAGCTCTGTCAGGGCTGCCAGCCTAACGGAGCTCACAGCAGGCCGGGGTCTGTGAAGGAAGGCAGGCCGTGCGGCGAGGCAGCAGCACCGCCGCTGAAGTCCGACACAGTCTTACCATATTTGCAATTAGCCATCAATTTTCGTAAAACGGCCCATATTTGAGCTTTATATAGTTGATTTCTCACATAAAAAAGTCTCAGAAGTGAATTTGGTAATGAAACATTGCAGTGTCTGGAATATGAGATTCTGTCGCTTCTCTAATGTGTGTATTGGGGATTCGCTCAACCAATCAGCGCGCATCTCTAAGGTCTGCCTATGGCAATTCGCTCAACCAATCAGCGCACAGCTCATCTAAATATTCACGAGCATACCATATTTGGAAGAAAAGCTCTTGTTTCAAAAAGCTCTTGTATTTTGCATAAACAAAATACAAACAAAAACTAAAAAGTTTTTGCTGTCTGTCGACGCTATCAAAATAATTTGTACACAGTAACAATCCATCATATAAAAATATTGGAGTATGATTACAGTTTAATAAGGAACAAACAATTCAAACTTCCAACAATTACAAAAAGCATAAAAAACACAAACCTGCTGCTTGGCCTGGGTTGTGGTGGAGGCAGCAGTCCTCCGAGAACTTTCCACATTTGGTTTCTAATGTAAGAAAAACAAAAACACTTTGTAACCAAATGTGGGGTGTAGCTCCTTAAGAACAATATCAGCAGTCTGGACTTTTAGAATTTATAAAGTGTCAAGAGGAAAGACAGTTTATAATGAGGCCTCAACCAACAGATAGCATGTAAATTACCTTTGAGCTTTGTGGAACTGTGCACTCCACAGGGCTGGAATTTGATGGAACAACTTTATCCATCGCATCCAACATCGCAATGCTAACATTGACTGGTGTTAGCGGGATGGAACACTCCTTCAACATAATCTGTAAAACAAAAATGCAAAAACACTACTGCTGACAATTTGTGTTAAAAAAATCCCCCAAAAAAAATCCAAAAAAAAATCAATAAACATATGGAAATTGTTTAATTTACAGCATAATTTATAGGTTGAAAATGCTACATGTTTAATTTTTATTTAACAAGACACCCCCTTTAATGTGGTTTACATTCCTGGTCATTTACATGACGTTGTCACCACCATATTGTAAGCACTAGTTTTCACTGCATGTTCATGAGACAGTATAATGTCATCACAGTTTTCTGTTATATATATCTTGTCTATGCAGTTTTTCCTAGCAAGATTTACCCTAGGTCTGATGCCATTTACCATAACACAAAACAAACCTGCTGTGGAACCATCTTCATTTTAGGTGCACCAAAGGACTGCTCAGGTTGGTGCCGCTGTAATTGTATTAAACAAATAGATACTAAGGTAAACTCTTTAAGTAATATAACTTCTTTCAAAATGTCTCAAGCCAACAATTACAGTGTGAAATCTATTACCTTGCGACCCTGTCCAACAACTGGCCACTCCAGAGGGTTTGGTTGACGTGGCTCAGTGACCTCAAAGTGTGTGGAAGAACCCTCCACAACAGTGGTCCCAACCTAGAAAAAGAATAATTAATGAACTGCATGAACAAAATACAAACGAAAACTAAAATGTTTTTGTTGTCTCTCAAGGCCGTGAAAGAGGCAAAGCAGCGGGTGTGGGAGAAGTTCGGAGAAGACATGGAGAAGGACTTTCGGTCGGCACCAAAGTGCTTCTGGAAAACTGTTCGCCACCTCAGGAGGGGGAAGCGGGGAACCATCCAAGCTGTGTACAGTAAGGATGGGACACTGTTGACCTCAACTGAGGAGGTAATAGGGCGGTGGAAGGAGCACTTTGAGGAACTCCTGAATCCGACTAATACGCCCTCTATGTTAGAGGCAGAGCTGGAGGATGACGGGGGATTGTCGTCGATTTCCCAGGCGGAGGTCACTGATGTAGTCAAACAACTACACAGTGGCAAAGCCCCTGGGATTGATGAGATCCGTCCGGAAATGCTCAAGGCTCTGGGTGTGGAGGGGCTGTCCTGGTTGACACGTCTCTTCAACATTGCGTGGAAGTCTGGAACAGTGCCAAAGGAGTGGCAGACTGGGGTGGTGGTTCCCCCTTTTTAAAAAGGGGGGATCAGAGGGTGTGTGCCAATTACAGGGGTATCACACTTCTCAGCCTCCCTGGTAAAGTCTACTCCAAGGTGCTGGAAAGGAGGGTTCGGCCGATAGTCGAACCTCAGATTGAAGAGGAACAATGCGGATTCCGTCCTGGTCGTGGAACAACGGACCAGCTCTTCACTCTCGCAAGGATCCTGGAGGGGGGCCTGGGAGTATGCCCAACCGGTCTACATGTGTTTTGTGGATTTGGAGAAGGCGTATGACCGGGTCCCCCCGGGAGATACTGTGGGAGGTGCTGCGGGAGTATGGGGGTGAGGGGGGTCTCTACTCAGGGCCATCCAATCTCTGTACGACCAAAGTGAGAGTTGTGTCCGGGTTCTCGGCAGTAAGTCGGACGTATTTCGGGTGAGGGTTGGCCTCCGCCAGGGCTGCGCTTTGTCACCAATCCTGTTTGTAATATTTATGGACAGGATATCGAGGCGTAGTCGGGATGGGGGAGGGGTTGCAGTTCGGTGGGCTGGGGATCTCATCGCTGCTCTTTGCAGATGATGTGGTCCTGATGGCATCATCGGCCTGTGACCTTCAGCACTCACTGGATCGGTTCGCAGCCGAGTGTGAAGCGGTTGGGATGAGGATCAGCACCTCTAAATCGGAGGCCATGGTTCTCAGCAGGAAACCGATGGAATGCCTTCTCCAGGTAGGGAATGAGTCCTTACCCCAAGTGAAGGAGTTCAAGTACCTTGGGGTTTTGTTCGCGAGTGAGGGGACAATGGAGCGGGAGATTGGTCGGAGAATCGGCGCAGCGGGTGCGGTATTACATTCCATCTATCGCACCGTTGTGACGAAAAGAGAGCTGAGCCAGAAGGCAAAGCTCTCGATCTACCGGTCAGTTTTTGTTCCTACCCTCACCTATGGTCATGAAGGCTGGGTCATGACCGAAAGAACGAGATCCAGGGTACAAGCGGCCGAAATGGGTTTCCTCAGGAGGGTGGCTGGCGTCTCCCTTAGAGATAGGGTGAGAAGCTCAGTCATCCGTGAGGAGCTCGGAGTAGAGCCGCTGCTCCTTTGCGTCGAAAGGAGCCAGTTGAGGTGGTTCGGGCATCTGGTAAGGATGCCCCCTGGGCGCCTCCCTAGGGAGGTGTTCCAGGCACGTCCAGCTGGGCGGAGGCCTCGGGGAAGACCCAGGACTAGGTGGAGGGATTATATCTCTAACCTGGCCTGGGAACGCCTCGGGATCCCCCAGTCGGAGCTGGTTAATGTTGCTCGGGAAAGGGAAGTTTGGGGCCCCCTGCTGGAGCTGCTCCCCCCGCGACCCGACACCGGATAAGCGGACGAAGATGGATGGATGGATGGATGGTCTCTCAAGGCTATCAAAATAATTTGTGCAGTGTGAAGAAGACAAGAAAACCCAAGGGACTTATAAAGTGTCTGCCTTTAACACAGAATATGATTACAATTTAATAAGGAACAAACAATTCAAACTTTAAACAGTTACAAATAGCATAAAAAACACAAACCTGCTGCTTGGCCCGGGTTGTCTTGGAGGCAGCAGCCATCCGAGGACGTTCCACATTTGGTTTCTAATGTATGAAAATCAAAACACTTTGTAACCACATGTGGGGTGTAGCTCCTTTAGAACCATATAAGCAGTCTGGACTTTTATAATTTATAGGGTGACAGGAGGAAAGACAGTTTATAATAAAGCCTCAACCAACAGATAGCATGTAAATTACCTTTGAGCTTTGTGGAACTGTGCACTCCACAGGGCTGGAATTTGATGGAACAACTTTATCCATCGCATCCAACATCGCAATGCTAAACGTGACTGATGTTAGCGGGATGGATAACTCCAACATAATCTGTAAAAAAAAAATAAAATAGTTTTGTCTTGTATGAAACCATATAAAAAAAAAATCCATAAACATATGGCAATTATTTAAATTAAAGCCTAATGTAGTAGGTGAAAAATGCTACATGTTTAGTTCTTCAAGACACAAAAATAACTAACCTGCTGCAGAACCATCCTCTTTTTAGGTGCACCAAAGGACTGCTCACGTTCCTCAGATTGGTGCCTCTGTAATGACAAATAACATAGTTTGTTTAAACAAATGGATACTAAGATAAATTCTTTAGGTAATATAACTTCTTTCAAAATGTCTCAAGCCAACAATTACAATGTGCAATCTATTACCTTGCGACCCTGTCCAACAACTGTCCACTCCGAAGGATTTGGCCAACGTGGCTGAATGACCTCTTCCTTCACCACAACTTTTGGAATGAATCTTGGCGGCCTCCAAGAAACCTGTGGTTTTACCTGTGGCGTGACTGCTGGTGTGGCAAGTTGCTGATAATAATAAAACATTTTATTAAGATAAAATTTTTAAAACAGTTAAAAAGTGCGTTGCATATACAATAATACACATACTAATACAAGTATACATATATAGCCATTATTTGCATTACATATAGGAATTTAACCAGCCGAGCAAAATAAACACTGATAAATACTAGTATTTTCACCAATACTTTAAAAGGCTAACCTGCATAGCAGTACGCCACAACATCTCCACAAAGATGGGCACACCATCACTGTCACTCAAGTGGACCTGCAAAAAACAATTAAAAATTGATTTACATAACAGAACTCAGTGTTTCCCACAGATAAGAAGGCAATTTGTGGTGTGTGTGACGTCATACGCTCATTTGCCTATTTGCGACGTCATTACGCAATAATTTACATAAAGCTTAGTGGTTGTGTCAGCAAGGAAAGAAATAGAAATCTTCAGCCAAATAATCACAAATTCAATACAGGAATTTATTTTACCTTATTATAATCATTACTTTGGTAGCCTATCTTTTGAAGTAAAAAAAAGCAGGGAAAAAGATCAATAAAAAAATTCTTAAAGAATGCCGGACGGCCCAGGGCCTGGGAAAGTAACCGCCCCCCCCCCGCACCCTGTCCCTTCTGCCATTATACTGTACATGCCTGCGCACTGTACGCTGTGCTGCTGCACATGAGGAGAGAGGGGAGGGGCTGCTCTTCAGTGAGACAAAACACAAGAGAGAGTTGACTATTTTGGCAGTTTTAAATAGCATATCAACTACAAACAAGTGTATATCACAACACATATTCTACTTACACCATCTATGCTCCAAAGCTTAAGTTGATCCAAAGGAAAGTACTCGGCAATAGAGAAGTACTTCACACCTTAGGGGGACAAAAAAACATTACTTATTGAAATATCCATGATTGTATTTTCACTTTTTGCAACTTGCAAAACTATTGTTTATTTTAGAGAAATTATTTATTTATCCAATCAATTTGCCTGAGAAGATATAACCAGTTATACATGTAACTGTACATAAACAGTTTTTTTTTTAAAACATACCCAAACGTGCTGCCACACGATGAAATTCTTGCCGCATATGATCCTGCCAAGCAACGTCAATGTTCAAGCGAGGCGGGAAGTCAAAAACAAAGACCTACAAAACAGTTGTTCATTACAAAAGCACTTGTTAATTTTTTTCATACCAATTGAAAATATTTTTCATCACATTATTTTGCAACAGCGCATACAGCCTAAATATGTTATGATATAATAACAAATATTGTGACGTCATGAGAGGCTACACAGCTGTCAGCGGGGTGGCGGCTCAAGTAGTGCAAGGAGACGAGGTTCAAATAATAACAAGGAATTTATTAAAGTTCTTGGAAGTCAATGAAAACAAAACAGAATGCAGACATCTTGTTGCTCTTTAAGGGCCAACACTTCAGGGATGTCTCTTCGGCATCATGAAATCATAATCCCCTCACTCAGGAAAATAAACAGTTTTCTCAGCCTTACGGTAGTCCAGGCTGCAGCTAGTGGCCAAGCCAGCAGTAAGTCCTTCCAAATGTCTCTCACGTATTTCCACAGGTGAACACTTCCAACGGTGAGTCTTTTCCACAGATGAGTCTCTCCACCACACACAGACCTCTAAGTGTGTGTCTATCCCTTACAAACCCTTAAGCTCATCAGCTCCTGATTCGTCACAGCTGTGTGGGAACATTGGCTACAGAGGGTTGGAGTTCCCGATTATACCAGCGGATGGAGCCATAGCTGTCTGTTCTTGCAGCCATCTCAGGGGGATGTAACGTCCGTCCAGGACACAGCCTCTCGTGACGTCACAATATATACAATAGAAAATTATTACCTTAGACCAGCGACTGCAGACACTGCGCAGGAGCAAGTTGAAGTCTACTCCGGCCTCTTCAATGGTCTTGCTGCTTGTAAGGTTGTTGCTCGGGGCTATAAGGAAGACTGCGTTGGGTGTCCGAGGGAGAGTGGCATTCATCACCTCGGTCTTCAACTCAGTCGCACAGGCCCCTGGGGTTGACATGACACCGAAGGAGAGCCCTCCTTCTGGCATCTTGACAATTCCATCTGCGATACTTCGCAAATGGGAGTCTCCGACAAGTAGCACAAACTGTAACAACAGAAGAGATTTTTAGAATTAAAATCACCATTATTATACCTCAGAGCCAAACTTTTGTTCAAAACTTCAATTTTCAACAACTATACCTTCTTATCCGGAGCCTCGGCTGGAATGACTAATTTGTGCTGCCTCCCAGTGAAGGAAGATTTTAGCCATTCATGCACTTTATGGCGATAACCTGTACCACCGCCTATTTACAAGATGTTGTGATGAAACATAATTAACATTAACAAGCATAATGTATGTAAGCACAACAACAAACACATTACTACTAGAAAAACTACAAAATGAAGAGAATTAATTTACAATCGTACAATAATAATATACACTTTACACATATAAGGAACCCTTTTTATGGAAAAATGCTTGGCTACATACGTGCAAAACTGGCATTGGAAGCCCGCTGAGTTCCAAGAACCACAGTCCGCCGCTCTGCCATCTTCCATTGGGCTGCCAGTGAGCGCCGGTAATTCTTGCCGCGTGGCATCTTTAAGTATGTAGGCACAATTGATTAGTAATGACATTACAAGAAACTTTTACGCTCAAATAATTGAACACTTTTTAACATCTATGCAACAAATCATGTCAGAACATACGTGTACTCAAATTTGATGCAACAAGCATTACAAAAAGAAAAAAACACATTCCTGCTGCCAGTTTTAGATTAAATACTTTGGATCTGCTATAGATAGGCTTTGTCTAATCAAGCTACACAACTATGGTATATGTTTTTTGTTGGTGCAATAAGGACATTCATTAAATTGTTTATATTTCTCACCTTAGCATCTTCATAGATTATAAACAGCATGGCATTTCTCTCAATACAGCATACAAAAAGCATCATAATTAATTACATTAACAGATAAAGTGTGCTGAATTATTACACCACATGGTTAAGCTACATTTGAGTCAATTAGTTAATGAATACTTTAATTTAATGTCCTATTCATATTTTTAAAGAACAACAACCAATGTTCCAACCAATAATCACTCACTTCCACTTACTATATCTACATGATGTTGTTTCACTGCAGCAATAAGGCCTTCATCATACAGTAACTATACTGAAATAACACAATTGTTTATATGTCTTTCCTTAGTCAGCATTTTCATAAATGATAGCTCATAAACACAGAATTGCTTGTTTCTCAATAAATTGGGGTGTGGACATTACTAAACTGCTTAAACATTATTTTTTTAAACTATGACTAACTTCTGATCTGTGGCAGAGACCGCCAAGAAGAACAGAGACGTCTCTGTCATCAGCCCCGACACAAAATGCTGGAGCTTGATCATGCCATAAGTTAATGGTAACTAACACCAAAACGTTAAAAAGTAATGTTACAAATAAAAGAACCGGTAAAGTCGGCGCTACGTGGGTCTGGGGCATATTTAACACCTGAAACTTTACCCATCCCAACAGTGCACATTAAATAAAATGCCCATAAATTTTAGCCTTTGTCACCTCTAAAAAACACTAACCGTTACTTATTGCAGTATCAGTATAACAGTTAACCATTTATGCTTAACTTAATGACTAAACAGAAACGATGTCTGTTGTAACGTTATAGCTAGCTACCTACGTTAGGCACGTTAGTTCTATTAGCCCCGCTGCTAAACCCCTGGGTAATGTTAGCCAAAAAACGATAGTAACCTTTGCTAACTAACTTAATGTTACATAACAACAAGAGAAGACGCGTTCCGTTTGAGCCATAGCTCGGTTGACTTTTTTATTAGCTGAGCAAATTACAAATATATGTTACGTGCATTCATGTTGTGTTGCAAAGAAATACGTTAGCTAACGTCAATTAGCTGGCAAACATAAACTCACCGTTAGTGCGTGCAAGAAGTCCTCAAATCCTGTGAAAATGTGGGATAAGTGCTGATATGTCTCTTTCTTTCTCTCAGTCTCCGTATCTCTCTCTGTATGTGTGGAACCTTATTCTCTCCCTGAGTTTGCGAAAGCATTCACAGTTTGAGAATAAAGCAACGGTTTAACCGAATCCATGGGTATTTATACTAGGCGCATTTCAAATATTCAATTCAACCAATCACTGAGTGGTTGCGAGCATAATTCTGCTGATAGACACCGACATAGAATATTACCTAATTATTAATTATTTTCTTTATTAATGGCCACTAATATATATTTTACCTTGAATTTCTGAAATGAAATTATTGTTTTTTTAATTCCGTTAAATTTCTTAAATTTTCTTTAAAGCATACTAGTAAAGCTACCACAAAAAAAACAGGTAAAAAAACGGAAGTTGTCGAAATAAAAGTCCTCTTGCCTTTCTTTATCAGACTGCGGTGATTTAATAATGACTTCAATTATAAATGATTTGCTGGACTTTGACCCATAACACCAAAGGAGAAACACTTATTTTAACGTGCTGCTTAACTGCTTTAGTAGACTAAAGCTTATTACTAAAGCTTAGACTTAAAGCGTATCACAGATAAGTCTTTTACTGTGGTGATGTCATCACACTGGAATATTCTGTGCATTTTCTGCTGTTGCTGTCGATCACCTGGCACCTTAAACAAAGAGGAGAAAGAGAAGGTGATTCTTTACCCCTTTTGTAAATGGTGACCCATTTATGGTAGAGTCTTATGTGAGGTATCAATGAACTCAGCAGAGGCTTCATTTTTAATTGGTGATGGTTTGACCTGCCCCCTATGCTTTAGCCACGCCCCTTTTCACAGCTAATGAACCATATGACGTAGAGTCTTGTGTGAGGTATCATTGAACTCAGCAGACTTCCTTATTCATTGGTCATGGTTTGACCCGCCCCCTATGATTTAGCCACGCCCCTTTTATAAGTAATGACCCGTTTGATGTAGACCCTGTCGGTACACGATCCGTTCTGCCTGCACGATCCGTTCTGCACATCAGCATGCGCTGTTGTATGAGGATTTACGACACTGCACGATCTGTTCCCCGCTTCCGGTCGACAGCCAAGCTAACGTTAGTTACGCTTCCGGTCGACAGCCAAGCTAACGTTAGTTAGTGTAAGCACACATACGTCGCGGCGACGTATTGGCGATGTAATCAGAATGCATCGGGGATACGTAGTATTTTGGTAGTTTGCTCACTGGCACGACGTCCCCGCGACGTCGCTCCGCTGCGTTTCAGCGACATATATCCGCTCTCTCCGCGACGTATACATATATACATCGTTCTAACGTATGCCATACGTCGTAGAGATGCAGGCAATATACATCGTTCTAACGTATGCCATACGTCGTAGAGATGCAGGCTTATATACGTCGTTCTAACGTATGCAATACATTGTAGAGATGTAGGCTTATATACGTCGTTCTAACGTATGCCATACGTCGTAGAGATGCAGGCTTATATATACACGTCGTTCTAACATCTGCTATACATCTTACAGATGCAGTCTCAGGTACATCGTTCCTGACATCTGTTATACGTAGTACAGATGTCAGGAAGACGTGCAGATCAATTGATCCTGCATTAATCCATTTAACAAAACTGGTCAGTATAGGTCACACACAATTACTTTAAATATCTTTACTAAATTTAATTGCTAAAGTAAAATAGATAAACCATACACTATTACTTATAATACATTTTATTTCTAAAGCGCTTTTCAGGGTACTCAAAGACAATTTACACAAGTTCAAATCATTATAGAAAATAGCACACTGTAACACATTAAAATATATTCTTGTATGTAGCTAGATTTGGGGATAATTATCCTACTGTGGTCTATACTAAGAGCTAATGTACAAAAACACTACCTTGTGTTGTCTTCCCGTCAACTTTGAAAAAAAAATTATTACATTTTTCTTCTACACATTTTCAGCGCTTATTTCTACGTCCCATATTTTCTGATATAAAACAAAAGTTGAAAACGGGTCAATTTGACCCGAAGTCAACACAAGGGTTAAAAGCTTAAACCAGGGTTTTTTTAAAAGTCTGAGACTGTGGGCTTCCCCTCAGGCAAAGAGCTGGGGCACGCACGTTTCCTGGGAACGGTGTGCAACGACTTGAGTTATGTTTTCTCTCGTTTGGTGGGTGTCTCGATTATTGGCTGTGTTCCAGGTGATACCCAATTATTAGAGACATGTCTGTAAACCCGTGGTAATAAAAAGGGCTTGCACACACACACAACAGGTTGTCCAACACCCTGTTTCAGTTTTAAAAAACGTCACTTTCTCAGTTTTTGGATGCCTATGGGATCATGGTAATGTTATTTGAACCCAAACACTTAACAATTGAGCCAAGAATAACATTTATTTATTAACAAAATTAATTATTTTTCTTAATCTGTAGGAGTCGCTGAAATATACAGTATTTCTCTCTTTTGACTACACACTCGTGAGCTGTATAATCACTGCTTCACAACAGCAGTGTGTACAAAACTAATTGTCACATAATATTGTCCACTTTCTATCATAATGTAAATTATTTCAGTAGCAAAAAAAAAATGCTGTCCCTGCTACAGCCTCTGCTCCAGTCTGTTGCCAGTCGGGGAAGTCCTTGATGGCCGGCTTCGTACTCAGGAAAGTAGGATCCCTCGATGGTGCTGCTGCAGTGACAAGAACAAAAGATTTGGGTTTTGTGCGTTATTCGAAGAAGTATCTTTTAATCATTTTTTTGTTACATCTCCCTTGGTTTTTAAGAAGTGGTTGAGTAATATTTTTTTTTGCAGATGTGAATAGAACACCAGTTTCATCAAGTAGAATGTGGCAAGCCAAATGTTTTAACGTAGTTAAATTCTCTGCTAAATTTTCCTCAGAAGCTCCAATTCAGCCTTTAAATATAATTGAACAGTAAGGACATTTGGTCAGTAGGGGGCGCTGCAGTCTGTGCAGTTTCATTTTGGATGAAGTTCAAGAGCCACAACAGGTTTACGGTAGAAGGGATACAGCTATGGCCAAAAGTTACGCAAAAATCCTGCAAAATCTAGACTAATATAATAATATATTTGTTATACTTTCACCCATGAAAACGTGTTTCGTTCCTCTAGTTTTTTATTCAAACCACGATCTGTTTCCTGAACATAACAAGTCGTTTTGGTGCCTAAACTTAACTGTCGTCCCCGTAGCTGTATCCCATCTAGCCTTAACCGCTGTTAAAGTGCCATCCTGACAATATATATTTAGATCACTTTGTAAACTAAAGCTTTAAATAGCATGTTATAAATCGTCCCATAAAAAATACCATAACTTTCTCTCTAAAAGGGCTAACATCAAGGTTTAATAGTAATCACAATTATTTAAAAAGTATTTACTTTTGAAACCAAAGGTGTCATTTTATGCTGCCCTCTCTTTACTTCCTACTCCCATTTTCAATTACGGTTTTGTAAACTTACCACAGATGATTTGGCAAGTAATGACTGGGAATATGGCAGCTTTCCACATTTCCCGTTGAATATCTTGGTCATCATGGCAATTGAGAGATCTGAAAAATACAAACATATAAAAAATTTAAAACAAGATAAGATCCTTAATTAATCCCACAGTGCAGGACATTTTCAGTGATACTGCACCAAAGGAAAGATGCAATGACAAAAGCATCAGTAAAAACGCAAGAATAAAGCAGTTAAAACTGTTCAGTATACAGACAGAAAGTTTAATAATATGGTATTCACAGTATTGCACAGAGGAGTTATTGATATTGCATAAAAAAGGTGTACATTGATGTTTCATGTGAGTAAATTGTCAGATAGGGTGCGTGTGGTCTACTTGGAGCAGTGTTGATTATAAAGTCTGGCAGCAGCAGGAAGGACGTGTGGTATATCTCCTTCACTGCACATTCACTGCACATACAAAATGTAACTTAAGTACAACTTCCAAAGGGTTAAAATATTTACTGTTGATAGATGGATAATATTTAATAATAGTTTATTACCTACCCATTTCAAAGTCTGTGTAGGTCTTCTTCTTTGGCTTCCTCTTCTGGAATCATTAGTGCCTCTTCCTCTGAGTAGGCCAATTCAGCAGTGGTCGTCAAATCAGTTTTCAAACTCTTTCCTCTTATCTGAAAGAGATTAATATACAGAGGTAATTAATAATTAAAGTACAATGTAATAGATAGAGAAAGTCTAGGACCCCTTGAACACACAGGGGGTTAAAAAAATAGAGCAACACATCAGAGTCATGAGTGGCACTGCGCCTGCCCCAAATACTAGATAGATTCAGATTACAGGTGTGTAATTTCCCAGCTGGCACATGACCAACCTTCAACGTTGAAATGTGGTTGAAATAATGTCAGTTGTCGTTTCAACCGTGAAACACCGTTAAAACGTCTAATGCTAAATGGTTGTAAAAACGTCAAGCACATGACCAACCTTCAATGTTGAAATGTG
>JABUOV010000420.1:0-35000 GCA_025617405.1 Perca schrenkii
CACACGTCTTGATCGGAGCGAAGTTTATCTAGGAAACAGAACATTTTAATATAGTGAAACATGGTCAACTATAATTCACTCCCACCTCCCATTAGTTCTTCTAACCCTTGTATCATTATCTCTGCATGTTTCCCCCTTGGGTCTACCAAAGGAGCCCTCAGCAGACATCAAGCTGGCCACCGTAGCAGGAAAGAAGGGCAAGAAGGAGGAGGAGGAGCCTGCAGCACCTCCTGCAGCTGCAGCAGAGGAGGAAGAGGAGGAGTATGAGGTGGAGAAGGTTTTGGACCGCAGAGTGGTGAAGGGAAGAGTAGAGTTTCTGCTGAAATGGAAGGGGTTCTCAGAGTAAGTATGAGTCTATAATATTAATACTTGGTGTTCTTGATCTCTCTCTCTCTCTCTCTCTCTCTCTCTCTCTATATATATACATACATACATACATACATACATACATACATACATACAGTACAGGCCAAAAGTTTGGACACACTTTCTCATTCAATGCGTTTCCTTTTTATTTTCATGACTATTTACATTGAAGGCATCAAAACTATGAATGAACACATATGGAATTACGTACTTAACAAAAAAGTGTGAAATAACTGAAAACATGTCTTATATTTTAGATTCTTCAAAGTAACCACCCTTTGCTTTTTTATTAATAAGGGACACAATTCCACTAATTAACCCTGACAAGGCACACCTGTGAAGGTAAAACCATTTCAGGTGACTACCTCATGAAGCTCATTGAGAGAACACCAAGGGTTTGCAGAGTTATCAAAAAAAGCAAAGGGTGGCTACTTTGAAGAATCTAAAAAATAAGACATGTTTTCAGTTATTTCACACTTTTTCGTTAAGTAAATAATTCCATATGTGTTCATTCATAGTTGTGATGCCTTCAGTGAGAATCTACAATGTAAATAGTCATGAAAATAAAGAAACCCATTGAATGAGAAGGTGTGTCCAAACTTTTGGCCTGTACTGTATGTGTGTGTGTGTGTGTGTATATATATATATATATATGTGTATATGTATATATATATATATATATATATAATATTAGTATCTCGTTCAATTACAAATAATCTACAGCATAAATTTCGACATTGTATCATGCCCTCAAAGTTGAAGGTTATGTATTTTGACATTAAGTTGCAGACCCGCAAATAAACTTACAAAATGGCAATAGAAAAAAGGAATAATATGAATTAGAGATTAGAGTGAGAATGTATTTCCTAAAAACAAAGCCTGAGGAGATTTTCTTCTGTCTGCACTCACCTTTCCAGTGAGGATAACACATGGGAGCCACAAGACAACCTGGACTGCCCCGATCTTATCACCGAGTACATGCAGAAACACAAGGAGAAGGAGGAGAAGAAGGAGGGCAAGAGGAAAGGTGTCAGTGAGGCCTCGGGAGACTCAGAGGAGCGAGGGAGCAAGAGGAAGAAGGAGGAGGTGAGTGAAGGAAAGAGATTACTCCAGACTGAAGAGTCCCAGAAATCTATCTATATATCTATCTATCTATCTATCTATCTATTGTCGATGAACAGCGCGAGGCCCCCACCTTTCCGCTTGCCACTTAGCTTGGGGTCCTGGTCTTCACTAGGGCACCTAACTCGTCTTGTTGGCCAGTGAGTTTACATTCCCCATCACTCACAAAGGAATAGACAGCTTAAACCTCCTCGCTTCCTCAGTAGCCTAGCCTTCACGCTAGCTCTGGCTCTGCATCTGCGGTAGTTATGCCTCAATTCCTCTGGGATGGGGTGCAAAATGCCGGCGTGTCCCATTGTCCTTAGTCCGAACAGTTGTTCCCTTCAATAAACAATGTTTTTACTGCTGTAGTGCAGTTTAATCATAGCCATATCTATGGGATAGAAGATATATACGTAAGGCGTATAAATGATTAAAAAAAAGATTTAGAAGAGAAAAAAGTTAAAAGGACAAAAACAGACACGTAACAGACGAGCTACAGAGAAGGCTGATGAAGTTTAAAATGTGTTTAAAATGAAGTCAGTGATGAAGGATAATATATAAAGTCCTATACACTTGTTTCTATAATGGTTCTAACAACGGCAGACTGGTCCGAGACCAATACATCTTTTTACATAAGTTATTTATTTTTGTATTCTTTGACAATAAAGGATCATGTACAGTATATTACCTTTCCATGTGTGTAAGAGCCAAATAGGTATTGGTTCATCTTAAATGGTAAGTTTGTTTAGAAACAGTTAAATTGGTATAAAACTATATAAAAGGTCATGTATTGGTTTGTAATGCATGATTTGGTAGTGTTTGGTTCTAGTGATGTTTTAGTGTTTTGGGCTTCCAATCGGATGGCGCTACGTCATAGCATAGTTAGTCTTGAAGTTAGAGATGTTGGAAGCAACACAGTTTTTTGACCGTGCGTACCATGATTAATATTGTTTTTGTTTTTCCAAGTAAACATTTTTAAAATGCTCGTGTTTCAAATACTGGTTGCAGTTAGACTGACTTCAAAAGGTGGTACAGAAGAATGAGAAACAATTAGGTGCCACTACAATGTGCATTGTATTTGGCATTCTTAGCTCACAGTGCGTGTTCTGTCCATGACTGTAACTCTGTTACAGTCATGTTTACAGTGTGCATTGAGTTTATCACTTAATTATCTTTATAGTTTCTAGATTTTAGAGTCCAATTTCTTCAGTGTCTTTCTTTTCTATGTCCATATATACGAGGAAGCAAAGCATATAATATGTAGAGAGGGAACCTCAGCCTCTGTAATAACAAAACTAAAGTGGCAGATAAAAGCAGACCGACTGAAAACTAGTCTAAAAATATAATTTATGAACTACTGCTCTTAACTGAAACCATTAGGGCTGGTCAGAATACCATTTTTTGAGCTTCGAAGCTTCGGTAGTAATGAGCATCGAATATTCGAAGCTTCGGAACATGTTATTATCTCTAATAAAGGCAGGAATCTCTATGTGTCTGTTTGCATTTTGAGAAACTTTCATCCAAACAACTTCACAAGGGAGTGCGTATTTGGTGCAATATAGATAGACAGGCCAACTTTTAACCTCTCAAGGATCACCGTCTCGTCAACGGGACACTTTGTGACTGGGGGCGTCACTGTAACCTCGATAAAACTTCCACTCATGAGCGTTTTTATAACTTTAAAGCATTAAATCTTTAAAATATAAAGCCATGTACACAACTGTTACAAAGTAAAATAAAATAAAACAATTTAGCCGTAATCTGCGCAGCCGAGAGTGCATGCATACCTGTTGTCGTTGTCCTTTCAGCAACAAAGTGGTACAAAGTGGACCAAAACTTGATTTTCATAAATCCCCAAGAGTCCAAGGAAATGTAATATCCAAGCTTTATATTCCAAAACGATCTCTTCGCCTCACAATGTTGAAGTTTCTGGCCGAATCACAACGGAAAAACGCGAAAACTAGCAAGCTAGCATCTCTTATATATATTTCAATGGCTTCTCTGCCCAGCTTGCTAAATGCTCGAAGTGGGCGTCATTGTGTACCGACAGTATCTTCTTCTTCTTTCTACTTTATTGGCGTTTGGCAAACCAACTTAAATGTGCATTACCGCCACCAACTGGACTGGAGTGTGAATGAGAGATAAATGCAAAAAATAAATAAACCAAAATAAAAAAAAACGAATATTCGAATGTCAAATTTTAAAATCGAATACCAACCCACCGAACGAATATTCGAATATTCGGGTCCAGCCCTACTGTTTAACATCCAAAACTCATTATTGCTTCTGATCATAACATCCAAAACAACAAGTCAACTTTACCTTCAACTAAACTTCAAACTGGCCCAACACAACCATTACACAGCCTAGTTCCCCCAAGTTAGTTTACAGTCTACATGCCTGTACCATATGTAGGGCCCTCCTCCATCTTTTTGGACATCGGGCCCATATAACCAAGTTGTGGCATGCGTTGGCATCTGGTGATACACAGGGATGAGCTTCTAATGAATCATTCAAAAGACCAATATTTAGAACATTGGAGAAAGCAAACAAAGTAGACTAAATTGTTATTGTTATCTTCAAACTGTTAGAGATACGAAGAAGAGACGGATCCTGACTAAATACAGGCTCAGTGACCACATACTGGGTCAGACAGACAGGTCAGAGAGAGAGACAGACTCAGTGACCACCAACTGGGTCAGACAGACCGGTGAGAGAGAGACAGACTCAGTGATCACCAACTGGGTCAGACAGACCGGTCAGAGAGAGAGACAGGCTCAGTGACCACCAGCTGGGTCAGACAGACAGGTCAGAGAGAGAGACAGACTCAGTGACCACCAACTGGGTCAGACAGACCGGTGAGAGAGAGACAGACTCAGTGATCACCAACTGGGTCAGACAGACCGGTCAGAGAGAGAGACAGGCTCAGTTACCACCAACTGGGTCAAAAAATTCTTCACTAAGAGATTTACACTAGTGCTGTCCCAAACGATTCTTTTTTAAACGACTAATCTAATAATAAATTTTTCGATTAATATAACGGTACATTTTTCAATTAGCGATTATTTTCCCCATTGCTCAATTATTAACAAGTAACACAAAACAAATTTCAATAAGGTTCAAATCTCTATTTATTAAAGTAGTTTAACACTGCGCTGTTCAAGTAAGATGAATGTGTAGTGCAACCTGAAGCCAGATGTAGCTATCAATCCTACCACAAAATAAAGTCACCTTCAAGAGGAATCTAAAAATAAAACTTAAAGTAAACAGAGCAAATGCAAAAAGAGTAGTGTATGAGAGACTAACCTGTATTTGCTTTTTTAACAGTAGGTAAAATAATGAATAAGCTCTTGTTTAACATCCAAGCTCTTCTTCCTTTAATCTAACTTTAATTATTTGTATCTAAAGGCTGGTTTAGCACTGTAGGGAGGAGACGTTGGACAGTTGTTTTTGTTTCGTTCCAGTGATTGGCACATCTGGGTGATGGTGTCGGATATGTGTTAGCATGTTAGATGTATTTCCACTCACATACCCGACAACTGCTGAACAACGGCGACACACAGTCCTCGTCTCATCCACCACGCTCTCGCCTGTAGCCTACTACAGGAACTGAACCGAAGACCGAAGTTTTCTAGGCAGGGACATTATTCTATTATATTATTATTATACTCGTCCTTTAGTGCTGCTATCTCTGACTCACTCACTGGACCGTCGACCTGACAAAAAGCTGCATGTCGGTGGAGGAGCTCGGCTAGCTTCAGAGCCAAGGCGGGGCTACAGTTTAGGTGTCCCTAGAACCTGCGTATCCAGCTCTAGTTCCACATTACGACTGAAGGGTTCTATCAGCTGAGCGGACTATAAATATCTTAGGCCCTTCCTAGTTCCTGGAGAAGTAAACAACATTTGCATTGCATAAGAACCTGATCGATGGGAATGATTGTTCCAGGCATTAGTCAAACCGTCAGGAGTTACCAGGGAAACAGAGTTATTGTTTGTAAAAAAAATTATATTTCAATTGTAAAACTAATTAAAATATAAACTAATGTTTTAAAAATATGTTATTTAGCAAGTGACCATGGTATAAGCGGGTTAATGCTCTTCGAGGTGTCCATTGTCAGGTAGTAATGGACAATGGCGTGAACCCTCCGACACACAGCATCGGGCGTTAACCCTTACTTCACTAACTCTCTCTCTCTGTTTGTCTGTTGCTATAGAAACGGAGAGGAGGAGAAGGACCCAAATGTCACCACTGTCAACACTTTGACAAATCCTTCACAACATCTGGATATTTAAAGATTCATCAGAGAGTTCACACTGGAGAGAAGCTGTACAGCTGTGATCAATGTGGGGCAGCTTTCACACAACAGAGTACCCTAAAAACACATCAACACATTCATACTGGAGAGAAGCCATACAGCTGTGATCAATGTGGGGCAGCTTTCACACGACAGGGTAACCTAAAAAACCATCAACGCATTCACACTGGAGATAAACCTTACAGCTGTGATTTATGTGGTAAAACCTTTTCTCTGAGTTGTAACCTAGAAAGCCACCGACGTGTTCACACTGGAGAGAAGCCGTACTGGTGTGATCAATGTGGGAAAACTTTTACTCAGAGTAGTAGCCTTAAAAAACACCAGCTCATCCACACTGCCTCGTAGTGAACATGTTTCCGAGCCAAGCTGTTTCCTCCTGCCTCCTCCTCATGCCCTGATAGCTGTGTTGTTATATTCTGATCTTCTCTCCACATTGAAGGCTGACCAGCAGTAACTTGATCTTCTGAACACCATGGATGTTATCCTGGCTACGACTACATATTACACTCCCTCCCTTTGAAGGGATTCATTTCACTCAAAATTAGCTTTTATTCCTGTAATACAATATGTTGAGTTCAGGGTTCAACTGCTAGTTCTAATTAGTTCTGGCTTTTGGGAAGAAACTGTTGTTGAATCTGGTAGTCCTTGTTCTGATGCAGCTGTAGCCCCTCCCTGAGGGAGACAGGTCCACCAGATCAGAGCCGGGGGGGCTGTCCTTGGTGCTGTTTTCTGCTTTACTGAGGCAGCAGCAGGTGGAGATGTCCCTCAGGGAGGGGGGAGGGCAGCCACTGATCTTAACTACTGTGTGGAGCCCTTCCCTGTGTGCCCCGGTGCAGCTGCCCTACCAGACTGTGATCCAGTACGTCAGCAGGCTCTCCATGGACCAGCACTAGAAGGTCAGCAGCAGGTTGGAGTCCAGCTGGGGCTTCCTGAGGACCCTCAGGAAGTGGAGCCCCTGTTGAGCCTTCTTGATGAGCGCTGGGATGTTGTCTGTCCAGGAGATGTCAGCGGAGATAAGGACTCCGAGAAACCAGAAGGTGTGGACCCTCTCCACACACTATCCTGGGCTGGGACTCACATTCATACAGTTTCATGAAGTACTTCTTGGACTTTAACTTATCATTGCACTTACAATAAAGTATTCCAGTGATAGAGTCATGTGAGACATGGGAGAATCTGGTGATGATATTGTGACAACCAGACTCTGATAAATGATGTTGGGGCAGCTTTCACAGCGGTGTGGCCGCGGTGTTTCTACGGTTTTATTACAGTTTTTTTCCAATTGTTAAAACACAATTTTGCAAACTAGGCTGGTTTTATCAAAATAATTAACACAATTCACAAAACCACACACCCAAACTGCAAAATACCTCATATATATATATCCTGCAAAAATGAAGTACTGCAACCAAAACTACATCTAGCATTATCAAAATCAAACTTTAGCTCCAAATGGCACACACTTCATTCATATTACCAGATGTTGGTCTAACCAACTACACAGTGTTGGGCATCATGAAAAGCTCTCTCATCTTTAATATGCTTTACTATAATACTAAAATAGTTCTTCAGATTGTTCACATGCACAGAAATATTTACAGATACACACACATGCTGTTGAAACATTTATTTTTTTTATTTTTCACCAAACAAGTCAGTGCAACATATGCACAGCAGATATATTTACATTAGACTGAATAAAAATATACTCACAAAAAAACAGTCAACTGAAAAAGAAAAAAAATATATTAAAACAAGAGGCATCATAGTGCTTACTTCCTGATTGAAGTGGTAACAATGAACCATTGAGGTGATTGGCCAGGTGGAACATCTATCAGCCAATCAGCTCATGTAGAGTCATTTTGAATGGTAAACATGTGACTTTATGTCAGATTGTTGTGTCTTATGCAGAGAACCATGTTCAGTTCATTTAAAAAGTGACATTTTGAATTGCTAAATGTGTGTAAAGCAGAACATGTGTTTAGACTTTTGGAGACTTGAGAAGAGGTTATTTTTTAAATAATTGTGCTATGATTGTCATTGTAGTGTGTTAGCAGTTGGAAAAAACTGTAATGATAGCAGAATGAAACTCCTCCTCCTCCTCCTCACTGATCACCAGTGCAGCGTTTCCTCCTGTAACTTAATGAGATCACAAGATCCAGATCCTGACTGGGAACTACTGGGTGGAACGATGCACAGAAAGCAGAACGCTGCTTTCACTCCAAGTCCTTCTGCAGTTTGAAGACAGACTGGGACTAGAAATGAGATGAGGCAGATAGGTAAGAGTTGAGTTAGAGCAGCAGAGGAAGCAGCAGCTATCTTTACTGATCACTCACACACACACACACACACACAGAGAGAGCACTGACTGACCTCAGTCTACTTTATGAACTCTTCTCTCTCTGCACCGTCCCACTATTTCTACCCTCATTAAGTAACAGAAACCCTTTGACCTGTTTGTTGGTCATTGTTATATTCTATATTTATTAGAGATGCAGCTATATTTGGTTCCTAATAGTTAAATGTGTATGTAGATCTCTCTGTGTTCATCTTTATGTCTGATTCTGTCTTCCTGTAAACACATGTTCCTAGGATGGTGAAGGCAAGCTAGTCCCGCCTTACTCTGCCTCTGATTGGCTTACCCTGGTATTCTCACCCTGACCCTAACCAATCACACTCCTCATGCCTAAATCTAACCAATCTCACTGAGAAAGGCAACCAGTACTAGCCAATCAGAGGCAGACTGGGACTTTCCTTTGCCATCCTAGGAAACAAACACTTATTACTTTAATAACACTGAAGACTTTATTATTATTATTATTATTATTATTATTATTATTATCACCTATATGTATCCAGGGAGGCCAATTGAGAGCAAGCTCTCATTTCCAATGACGCCCTGATTACATGCCATACACAATTACAACACATACAGAACCACTAAACATAGCGATTAATATACACTATACAGTAGTACTACACAGTACACACATGGAACAGTTACAGGATGGTACACTCCAAATGCACATGTCCATTCATTCTACATGGCTTCATAAAGAAGACATTTAAAGGGATTACATTGAATCAGGCTGTTCCATTTCATTAAGGACTGCAGGTTATTCCATTTATATGGAGCATCATATTCAGATGCAGTTGTGCATAATTCTGTCGTAACAAAGAGAATATTTAGGACCAAGGAGTCCCTAGAGCGAGTGTCATAGTGATATGATTTAAAATTCAGCAAGCTTGTTCAATATACAGGCAATTTAATTTAAATCTAAACATATGTGTAGTAGTGAAGATAGTAATGATGGGGGGGGCTTCAGATGGAGGTAGAACTACCAGACTTGTTGCTGCCCTTCAGCTCTCACAGTTGGCTTTGACTTCATGTATTAACTTCTAGCTGTGTTCTCATCAACGTCACCATCTGCTAGAAGAATTGGGATGGATCCATGGAAGTGTGTGTGGGGGGGGGGCCGTCTGATGCCTTGGATGTTATGAAGAGTTGCCGGTGAAAAAGACATCTAAAGAATGTAAATGTGACCCTCAATGTGAGTAGTTTGTCTCTTTGTAGCTGCATGAGGCTCATTCTGCTTTAACCTCTGTTGCCTGATTTTGGTCTATTCCCTTCCCCAAAGGGAGAAGCTTCTAACAGAAGAACTGGGAGGCCAGAATGCATGTATGAGACTTCATTAGAAACCTACATTCTTCTAGTTTATGAAAATGGGCTGGATTAGTATGTGATTAAAACACAACATACACTACAGCGGTTCAAACATGGTTCAAAATAGTTATTTTGGTAAAATAACTAAAACATAATTTGTGCCACACTATGCAGAACACAACACAACACAACATATACCTTCTAGACCTTGTCAACAAGACCTCTATAAAGTTTCAGATCTCTAGTCCTAACCTAATGGGAGCCATCATCTCCACAACCTCTCCACAACCTCTCCTAAACCTCTCCACAACCTCTCCACAACCTCTCCTAAACCTCTCCACAACCTCTCCTAAACCTCTCCACAACCTCTCCTAAACCTCTCCAAGTGACCACATTTTGCTAAATGCTTTTACTCACTTCTATACTATTATAAAAAACATATTAAAGACTTAAAATGACTTCCAAAACCTTTTAACATTCATCCAAACACTGTTGATCATATTTGTTCTCATAAATCACATGGATGTGGCTGCTGGCTCTGGGAGGCGGGACTTAGCTCTGTTGTCCATTCATTAGGACTGGCTCCCATTGGATGTTCCTATCACGCTAGGTACCGTTGGAAAGGGAACGTGATTGGCTACAGCTGCCATGATTGGCGTGTTGATAGCCAATGAGAGCTGTTTCTAAGACGGCTGCTCAGAGAGATGACGCAGCGTATTGGCGCTCCACAGTGGGAGCGCTCGCTGTAAGTCGGGGGCTGTCCCGGGGTGAAAACTAAACAGAAAAAGGCGGGGATAGTTTCTTTGTGTAGGCAGCAACGTGAAGAAAACAAACGTACCCGGAACACGGTGCAGCGCGAGGAGACGGAACGAGGTCGGCACGTGAAGTTAGCAGACAGTTAGCATGGACTCTACAGGACAATATTCCTAACCTGGAGGAATTCTTTCCATCTGTGGACACTTCCGGACTACAGGAATATTAATAAGACAGGAAAGGACGGGGACTGGAGGTTTAGGACAGACTCCAGGTAGGGAAGAGACATCATCTTCTCCTTTTGGTCTTCCACGCGACATGCGGCCGCTCTTTACAACAACTAGTCATCTCTAATATCTAGAAATACATCTTCATCATCCTACCAACACTGCTTTTTTGTGGCTCCTACATAAACATGTACAGCATGTCCATATTGACCAAAGTTTAGAACATTTATGTTGATGTAACAGGTTGTATTGTGTAAATGTCCATTATAGACAGAATCCCAGCTGAGATCAGTTACATTGTTTCTTTAACCAGGGCAGCAGTTTTCAGATTACATTATGAATTTACATAATTGTTAAAAAAGTTCTTGACTGTTCTGGAAAGAAGTGGCTGATCTTTAATGTAATATCTACATTACCCATTATCAGCAACCATTCATCCAATGTCCCAAAGGCCCATTCTGTTTACTCATCTGATATCATTTTAAAAAGCTAACTGAGAAAACATTGGAGAACACTTTTACAAATATATAAATTCATAATTTAATCTGAAAACTGCTGCCCTGGTTAAAGTAACAATGTAACTGATCTCAGCTGGTAATCTGTCTGGAATGGAGTGGAATGAAAATGTATAAGTGACCCCAAACTTTTGATCGGTGTATATATTATATAATATAGTATAGTGTCTCCTTGTATGATGGTGTGTCTCTGTGTGTTGATCAGCAGATAGTATATGAGTATAGTGATGTTCTAGTGTAGAGTGTCTCCTGTCTCATGGTGTGTCTCTGTGTGTTGATCAGCAGATAGTATATGAGTATAGTGATGTTCTAGTGTGGAGTGTCTCCTGTCTCATGGTGTGTCTCTGTGTGTTGATCAGCAGATAGTATATGAGTATAGTGATGTTCTAGTATCTCCTGTCTCATGGTGTGTCTCTGTGTGTTGATCAGCAGATAGTATATTCGGTTAACATTAAGGGACCCTCACTATGCTACCGTTGAAGTGTGGTGATATTTTGATCCTTTTTAGTGGTATAAATAGCAATTTATTTTTACTTTCCCTGTGCCCCGAATACTAGCGTTTTAAGCTAATCAGCAGTCCGCGCTAGCGTCTCAAATACTACCCATTTGATTATCATGAAAAGATGTCCCAGAGAGTGACCGAGTGGGTACACATCTGTTAATAACCCCTAGATTTTTCTACTTGGCACCCTGAGATAAAGGAGGACGATACGAAGGAAGTGGGCTTTTCCTCCGTTGCTGTCCCCGTGAAATGTGCCCCGTGCAACGCGGGGGGGAGGCAGGGGAATCCACACCGTGCAGCGGACTTACCGCTATCGGTGCAATCCCGGTCCGCCCGGACAGTGTGGATGCCATCCATCCCTGTGCAGCCATGTCTCCGTTGAAACGCATCAGACTGCACTCACGGTACTCCGGGTGGCTCTGCGTTAGCTCGTCCATTTGGCTGCTAAGGGACCGCACATTTCCCATAACAACAGAGGGGAGACAGACCTTAAATCTTCTCCTCTCCCAGCCTGGTCTCATGGCAGTTCATTATATGGTTACATTATTGAATCTATTAAGTCGTGGACAGGACACGTAAATGCTTTTTTTTTTGTGTGGCGATTACGAAATGGAAATGCAATGCATTTTAATGGGAAGCATATTTCGTGATCCCAGAACGCTGACGGTAGCGAGTAGTATTGATAAGGCAAAAGTCCGCGCAAGGAGGTTGGTCGGGGTGGTGGATGGGTCAGAAAACACAGGACTTTCACCCCGGAGACCGGGGATCACATCCAGTTCCTTTACTCACAACCATCCCTCAGTTGTCGCCGTGTCCCGCGTGTGATGGTTCCTTTCCCCGTTCTTCTTTTTTCCTAACCACAACCGTCCTGTTATTGTGGCGTTTCATTTCCCCGTTGTTGTGTGCCCCTGCACCCGGGGATCGCGGCCCGTCCCGTTGTTCTGTGCCCCTGCGCCTGGGAACGCATCCTGCGAGTGGCGGCCCGTCCCGTTGTTGTGGCCGGCGTGTGGCGCCTCATTTCCCCGTTGTTGCGTCCCCCAGAGCAGGTTCGAAAAGCGTGATCTGTACACGTTCAAAATTCGTGGATTTTACACAAAACAAACATCAAAATCGTAACCTGTACACAAACTAATAAATCAAAAAAATGTGAATAGTTCACGACCTGGCGTGAGACCGGGTTGCCTCTCCATACGCCCGTCCCGTCTCGACCCTCCTCTATTCCCACGACGTTGCTTCCCTCCTCTGCGTCCTCAGTGTGTTTGTCTCAAGAGTTCAGGTGGAATATTAGCTGGTCTGGCCACAATGCCGGCCGGCATTAGAGCTATCAGCTGTATTCCAGAGTAAACAAAGGCAGCATGTCCCGGTGAAAGTGGCATTGATAAAAACAACACTAAGAAAAGCACAAAAACTCTCCAAAGCAACCTCTTTAGAGAGGGCAGGACTCAACATAGTTACAGTGATGAAAGTTAAAAAGAAGTTTAAAAAGCGAACTCAAAAGCTGAAGCACATAACAGGCAGCATGCAGCTTTCGCGCATGCGCACTGAACCTGGTGATAAACCCAGAACTAGCACCTAGACTCAGCGTCTACCCGTTATCTTCACTATGCGTTCTGTAGCCTAAACAGAGCAGCTTGTATTGCTTATATTAGAGAGAGCACCAAGTTAGCCAACAGGTTGCTATGCTGTTATTCAAATAATATTATAAGATTTAATGCTCAAATGCAGTCTGTTATTAATATGCACTACACTACTCAGGCTTTTTCATTGTCAATGCCACTTTAAGCATGTGGTTGTCGTTAGGGTCAATTATTCCCTAAAAAACCAACCAGGCCTTCCTTGTTGCACGATCAAAAGGTTTTTCAAAACTTGTCATTTGAGCTCAAAGTTTGTTGTTTCCTGAGTTTTGCAAGGCGAGGAACATCTGGTGATTTTCTGGTAAATTAACTGTTGTTGATTGAGGCTACTGTGCATGTAGCTTGTAGCTCCAGTTAATGGCTTTTGTGACTTACATTTTAGCAGTTATTTCAGTTTTAATGCAGGAGATACTTCACACTCTGAAGTCCTATGGATTGGTCACCTCACCAGCTAGGGCTGCTTGATAATGGAAAAAATTATAATCACGATTATTTTGATCAATATTGAAGTCACGATTATTTAACACGATTACTCATTAACATTTGGATATAATGGATAGTGTCCAGGGTATAATCTGTTAGTGTCCTTTATCTCACAGAAAGAGTCTTTGGATCAGAATAAAATCTGTTTTACTACTGTGAGTCGGTTCAGCTTTACAGATATCACATCATAACGTTACACAGCTAATGAACAGTTCCACAGACATAACACAATGTGCATCTCACATCACATGTTCACTCACTATGACCACTACTACTGGCATTACTAAACATTGTGCCAAAATATCAACAATAATGTCGCCGTCAGTGGGCTTATTTGCTAGCTAATCTTAGGAAAAATCCAGCACATAGACGGTACCTTAGAGTAACATTATGTGAAACAGGTGATTTAATGTCCCTGCTCATTTACATAAAGTTAAACAACAAAACTAAATGCTGAGGGAACATTACTATGTTTTTTCATGTTGGTTTTGAGCAGTATGCCTATGCACCCCCACTAAGCTGGAAAAAGTTTTAAACAGTAAGTGAATACAGCGTGTCGGGGAATACGTCTATAGACAGTATACTACAGCGGGGGGGGGGCACAGGCAGAGGGACCGCAGGGTTAGCTAACGTTAGCTGTTCCCAGACAACTGAGTTGGTTTTGCCTTTTTTTGCTCACCAAACGCTGCTGCCATCTTTACTCGCGCTGAGTTTTTAAATTCCAGCGGATGATATATGCACACGACTTGCCTCCCTGACTGGCTTTGGGAGGGGTGGAGGTGCGCGTGTCATTCAGAACACAGTTTCTTTCTCGATTATACTATTTTGGTGATCGTTGGGAGCCGAAATGAAATCGGGTTGGTATTCGATTTTAAAAATTTGACATTCGAATATTCGTTTTTTTTTGGGGTTTATTTATTTTCTGCATTTATCTCTCACACTCCAGTCCAGTTGGTGGCGATAATGCACATTTAAGTTGGTTTGCTAACCGCCAATAAACTACAAAGAAGAAGAGGAAGCTACTGTCGGTACACGATGACGCCCACTTTGAGCAGTTAGCACGCTGGGCAGAGAAGCTAGTGGCAATAACAAGTGCGGAAATGGAAAACTGTTTCGCGTTTTTCCGTTGTGATTTGGCCAGAAACCTTTCAACATTGTGAGGCGAAGAGATCGTTTTGGAATATAAAGCTTGGATATTACATACTTTGTTGCTGAAAGGACAACGAAAACAGGTATGCATGCACTTTCGGCTGTGTAGATTATGGGTGAATTGTTTTATTTTCTGTTACTTTGTAACAGTTGTGTACATGGCTGTATATTTTAAAGATTTAATGCTTTAAAGTTATAAAAACGCTCATGAGTGGAAGTTTTATCGAGGTTACAGCGACGCCCCAGTCACAGTGTCCTGTTGACGGACAGTGATCCTTGAGAGGTTAAAAGTTTATTAATTCTGAACGCGTCTGACCTGTCTATCTATATTGCACCAAATACGACACTGTACTCCCTTGTGAAGTCGTTTGGATGAAAGGTTCTCCAAATAATCAAAATGCAAACAGACAGACACATAGAGATTCCTGCCTTTATTAGAGATAATATGTTCAGCCCCCTCTCTCCGAAGCTTCGAATATTCGTTGCTCATTACTACCGAAGCTTCGAAGCTCAAAAAATGGTATTCGGACCAGCCCTAGTTGCGAGGTATAGTAAAGTTATTTTAGCTGGGAGTTTCATGGAGAAAGCTAAAGTTTGTTAGCTACCTTGCAGCTGTCAGTTAGTGTCTACTTCATATATTACCGTCTAACAGCTGTATTCTCAGTAACGAGACAATCTGCAAGAAGGAGCTTGCTTATAAATCATTAAAATAGTAGCTTGTGGTGGAAAATCAATATTAATGTAAACAAAGTTGCGTGCAGTTCCCTTCAAGGCCAGGCTTATGTTAGAAGCCCCTCTAGTGGACAGAACGTGTAACAACAACCACATGTATGTAAAGGCATTGACAATGCATATGCCTAAGTAGTACATATTATTTTACAGTCTGCAATTGAGCAATAAATATTCAAATATTATTTGAATATTAAAAAGAAAATCAAATGGAATTTGAATGGTATTATAGAGGAAGATTGACAGCTCTAGTATATGATGTGTATATATATATGTTGCAGACCCGCAAATAACCTTACAAAATGGCAATAGAAAAAAGGCAAATTACGAATTAGAGTGAGAATGTATTTCCTAAAAACAAAGCCTGAGGAGATTTTCTTCTGTCTGCACTCACCATACCAGTGAGGATAACACATGGGAGCCGGAAGACAACCTGGACTGCCCTGACCTTATAACCGAGTGCATGCAGAAACACAAGGAGGAGAAGGAGGGCAAGAGGAAAGTTGTCAGTGGGGCCTCGGGAGACTCAGAGGAGCAAGGAAGCAAGAGGAAGAAGGAGGAGGTGAGTGAAGGAGAGAGGTTACTCCAGACTGAAGAGGGTTTCACAGATGTCTTTTAGACGACAAAAACAGATGAGAAAAGGGTATTTTACAATAACTTTGAATGCACCACAAGGTTTACCTGTTTCAAGTTAATGCAACATTTAGGATATATTGTGAATCCCTAGCTACACTGTTTAATGTGTGTAAATGATTAGTAGTCTAACTCCTTGAATGGTATGATTATGATGGTTTCAGTTCAAAGCAGTGGTCAGTAAATATATATTTTTAGGCAGCTTATGCATTAGGGATGTAAATATTACCGGTGTAATGGTAAACCACGGTAAAAATGTTGACAATAACAATTTAAAATATCATTATATCACAGTGGATTACCTCAGTGTGGAAACCGCGTGTTCCCAGCTTCATCCAAGTCTCCTGAAGTTGCCGCGAGGGCTCACTGCGTAGCTTACAGTGCGTTTCTTTCTTGAAGTTGGAACCATGTCACAAGGAAGAGATGACCGCGCTCAGGACATATATCAGCATTGTAAAAAAGCCCATATTAACCCTTGCTCTCTCTCCTGAAATGATTGACCAATCAGTGATGAGACTCATCGCGAGTGCCAATCACTCGCGCTCAGATAGGAGAAGGGGACAAAATGCAGGAGACTTTTTCTTTATCATTCCTTTCCTTTTGGACTTGTTGAAGTTATGTGTGATTAGCCCAGAACGTAAGTTAAAACTATTCTCTAGCTTGCTAAACTATCATGGGTTCTACTGCCTCATTATCTGTGTAAACATTAACTACGTTTATTCATATTTCAATAAGTGTACGACGTGACATTTATTCATTTATTTTTTTAGAGAGAGAGATAGAGATATCATCACCTTAATAATATTGCTTTTGCTGTGTTTCTTATTGAATAGCTGATAAATGTGCAGATTGTTTAATATTACTTAGGGTTAGGCACGTGTTTATGGGATTAGTTTTGTGACTTTAATTCCAAGCAAAACTTCTCAAGTATCAAACAAAACACACTAACTCAAGCAAAAAAATTGTCACCTCAAAGGTAAAACTTAAAACTTGCAAACAAAACATTTGTGTAGTTGTAAACTATTGGTCTTTTATTTGTTTGATATTATGTCCTTTTGTTTACAGTTCCCTCTGCTTCTTTCTCAATGATCAGTCTTTTGCTCTCTCCATCACGTTTGCAGTCATGCTCCCAGCTTTCTCCTTTGCGCTCCCTGACTTTTTGCTTGCGATTCTGACACAAATATCTCGCGTGGGCGGGTCTTACAGGGGTGCGTCCCCATTGGCTAATGAGTGTTAAGGGGAAAGTTTGAGTGACAGCGCAGCCTCAGTGCAGGTAAACACACGTTAGAGACTCAGAGTCTGGTCTGGAGGACACACAAGCCACTCCACAGGGGATTCCTACAAGATTATTTAAAGTGTAAGTATTGACCATATATATATTATCTGTGATCTACGTTGCAAGCATGGTTACTAGACGTTTGTTGTTTCGTTGTGTTAAGTTACTAGCTAGCTAGCTAGTAAAGCTTTTTTAAGTTAGCATTTAACGTTAGCTATACTGCTAACGTTATCTAAAACTTGTAGCCACCGGCTACCTTACTGAGCTGTAGCCACCGGCTACCTTACTGAGCTGTAGCCACCGGCTACCTTACTGAGCTGTAGCCACCGGCTACCTTACTGAGCTAATTTACCATGGGAATCATGTATTCTTCGTGAGGCCTTACTCAATGGAGCTGTATTAATTATCGTCTTCTCTCTGTAGAGACCTGCAGGACCCGAGCAGAGCTACGATGCTCTCCCAGGTAACCTTAGGTTAGTAACGTAGCTATATTATGGTCTATTAGGAAAAATTATTATCCAGCTAACTACTAATTGTTGTGGTTGCTATTGGCCTGATAATACACAATGCTAGGGTATTGGTTAAGTTGTACAATGTGGAAGCTGTGAATATAATGTATTATATCTAGAGGTCGACACATACTGTACAGTACAAATGCAGTGTTAGCACTGCTTAACTGGTTCATCTTTATAGTTTTATGCTCATCTGTACTTTCCTAGTTATAACAGACTGGCTATCCTAACTCTAATTACATGTCTTCTGTTGCATTTGCAAGCAGGTCAGCATAAGGAAAATGTTCATAGTGTTTTTAAAGCCTACACATTTGCTAATGGCTACTGAAAAGCAAGTTATTTTAATTGTAAATCACACAACCTTGGAAGCCTCAGTTATCAGTAAGAACTTTGTTACCATTTGATTTGTGTAAGAAACTTTGTTATAATTTTCTATCACAGCTCACATCAGGCAGCAGGCAGACCAACCAGGAGGACGTGGGAGCAGCAGAGGGAGAGGAGCCTTCGGTGTCTCTGTGGAGGAAACACTGTGTGCTAAGGCTTCAAACAGCCAGGGTGTAGACCAATAGCGTATGTATTGATCATATTTTGCTCAGATACTCAATTAACACTTACAATAACCTTTTTCTTAAGTTTTCATTGGTGTACTTGTAGTTTCTTAGTCCATTGTATGTCAATATATCCCATTACAGTATACTGTCCTGTAATTTAATTTGTGTTTACATTGTCTTACTGTAATTGTATTTTAAAATGCACATAATATATTAAAAAAATTTTTTTACATTCACCATGGTTCGTTTGGTTCATTATATAAAACAGGAAATAAGGTTGAGACTACTATAATGCTTTATTTTTAGTCCAATATAAAACTTCACATACATAATGGATATTTGAACATAATTTGCTGGGGCCCCAGTGGTAGAAGAAGCTGGAACTCAGTGTCAGTCATTATTTGCAGTACATCACAGGTCCGGGTCAGTTTTTCATCACCAACAATACACAAACATACTGAGTAATTGGGTTATGTATATATTTCACATATTCAGTTTCACTTAAGGCAAGCTGTATTTCTCTGCTGACTTGTGTCTGCAACAACACTTCTGAGGGTGGTGCAGGAATATCACACACAACTCCTAGACGTCTGGGATCATCTGGTCTCCTGAGCTCACTGATGGCCCACCGCTCCAGTCTGGACAACAGCCTTTTCTACAGGACAGTTCTCTGAAGGGCTGGGATGTGGCTGTAGTCCTTCACTTCCTTAACTTCTTATTGTAAAGCTTGAAGTACCTTATTGGATGATAAAAAGTGTTTGAAATTAGCTTAATAATAAATAATTGTAATTAAGCCTGCACTCTAGTAGCATTTTTCTAGCTTTCCTGAACACTACTGGAACACTTATTTCTGGAATATTATTGATCACACTTTCTAGATTCCTACCTCCACGTTGACTACATGTGTATAGTAAGATATGGCCAGCCACCAGGACACATGCACATCACATCAAACCATAATATTTGTCAAGGGCCTGGTGTGTTAGTTAAAGTACATAGTTTGGACAGTAGTAACACTATGCATTAATTCTAAATATTGTTGACATTTACAGCGCTAAAAAATACGTCCGTTATCTGCCATCTTAAGGTAGTGCAAAGAAAGAAGAAACAGTCTGTACAGATGGAACATTATCTAATGTATGTGTCGAACTCTATATATATTACATTCACAGCTTCCACATTGTGAAGCAGAGGGAACTGTAAACAAAAGGACATCATATCAAACAAATAAAAGACCAATATATTACAACTACACAAATGTTTTGTTTGCAAGTTTTAAGTTTTACCTTTTGAGGTGACAATTTTTTTGCTTGAGTTAGTGTGTTTTGTTTGATACTTGAAGTTTTGCTTGGAATTAAAGTCAGAAAACTAATCCCATACGTGTTGATATTCAGGTTGTGTTAGGGCAATTTGCTAGCAATGTGCAATCGTCATTAAAAAGACTAGACTAGCCACGTTAGGGGTGGGGCGATATGGACAAAAAATAATATCTTGAACTTTTTGGCAATTTTGACAATAATGATAGACAATATCCTTTTAAAAATGTGTTTTTAAAGGTCTGAGTTACTTAATCACTGATGATAATAATGGGCACAATGTTGAATGAAAACAATTCTTATTTATTTTCTTTAAAATGTAAGCAATCAATTAAACAAAATTAAAAGACATACAAAACACTAATTGAACTAGTGTAGGAACATTGAACTCTGAGTAAACATTCAGTCTGTAACATATTGCATACAACCATTTCCTTATTGGAAGCAGTCCTGGAGCTGGGATAGGGCCAGGTCAGGCCAGGTTTTGATAGTCCTTCTACTTGGCTGTATAGTCCTTCTGACCGGGATGTATGCTGGGATCAGGAGTTGGATGTGATCTGACTGGCCCAGGTGAGGGAGAGGAGCAGTTCTGTATTCTTTCTTGATGTTAGAGTAACATGGTCTAGTGTGTTCTTCCCTCTAGTAGCACAATTTACATGCTGGAAAAAGCTGGGGAGTACAGACTTTAAGGATGCCTTGTTAAAGACTCCTGCTACAATATGTATCCCCTCCAGGTGATCGCGCTGCAGTTTGTTCACAATGTTTAGCAGTAAGCCAAACTTGTGCTAACGTTAGCATCGGGGGCTAGGTAGACGGCAGTGTGCTGTTTTTGTGGTAAATAAAATGGCCTGTATATTCCAGACAGGGCTTCCAGGTCAGGTGAGCTGTGCTGGGCAACGATCCTGCTGTTGGTACTCCATTATGCACAAAAATGCACATTCCTGCTGTGTCTATTCTTGTCTCGATCCTGCCGGTATCTAGCTCGGTGAGCTAGCTGCCAACAACAATCCACGGAGCAGTCAGGCTACGTCCTCTGGCATGTTATGAGCCATAATGTGTATATATATATATATATATATATATATATGTGTATATATATATATATATGTATATATATATATATATGTATGTATATATATGTATATATATGTATATATATATATATATGTATATATATATATATATATGTATGTATGTATGTATGTATGTATGTATGTATATATATATATATGTATATATATATATATATATATATATATATATATATATATATATATATATATATATATATATATATATATATTAGGGGTGGTACGGTTCACAAAACCCACGGTTCGGTTCGTGTCACGGTTTTAGGGTCACGGTTTTTCGGTTCAGTACGGTTCTTGTTATTTTTTCTTTTAATCTTTAACACTCCAGAATATACTTCAGCATATAGCTAAAATTAGCATATTGAATGCATGTTGCACAAAACATGCACACAGTGGCAGTTCTATATTGTTTTATTTCATCATAGGTAACATGAAATCCAAAATGTTCCCACACACCAGACTATAAACGACGCTGGCCCATCCTCCAGCTCTGGGCAGCCTCTCTCCCACCTGACATCTCTGCAGGTGACGTGACCTGCAGCGGGCGGCACCCCACTCGGCTCGGTGTCTCTCCAAATCTGACGAAAATCTTTTAAACTGACCTTTGTCGATCTGAAATGAAGACAGATTCAGCAACTGCACGGCCTATTTCTCGCTTAAAATGTTTCCAGAAACACGTTTCGGTGAACTATTTTAGTACAATATGAGATCGTATTCTGAACGAGACGTCATGACAGTCTCTTTTGAAATTAGGGACCAGCCAGACCCATGTGACGCAATCGTCCAATCAGCTGCCATGGGTTGCGTTTGTCACGCCCATCCCGCTCGTCATTTCCAGTTAGTGTTTTAACACAGGTGTATAAAGTGGGCACTACGGCAGTAAGAGGTTAGTGCACATTAACAGTGTACTGACGAACCGTGCGGTACACACACGCTCCGAACCGAGACTAGCGAACCGAGACTAGAGAACCGAGCGGTTCAGGTGTTTTTTCATGAACCGTACCACCCCTAATATATATGTGAACACGGTGGGAAATCTGGAGCAGTAAACGTTAACTATCTCTCTAACCAGGAAATGCGTCGGGGATACTGTTTGTCAGTGGGAAAAGCAAGCTACTAAGCCACGCCCACGGCAGTCGCTATGACGACCAGCCACGCTGAGGCGATCCTAAAATCTGCAATGGAAAACGGACGCACAGCGAATCGAGGCGAGTAGAGTAGAGTCGAGGCGAGTAGAGTAGAGTAGAGTAGAGTCGAGGCGAGGCGAGTCGAGTAGGTACTGGTAATGGAAAAGCACCTTTAGCTTGGGGTCCTGGTCTTCACTAGGGCACCTAGCTCATCTGTCTTGTTGGCCAGTGAGTTTACATTCCCCATCACACACAAAGGAATAGACAGCTTAAACCTCCACGCTTCCTCAGTAGCCTAGCCTCCACGCTAGCTCTGGCTCTGCATCCGCGGTAGTTACGCCTCAATTCCTCTGGGATGGGGTGCACAATGCCGGCGTGTCCCATTGTCCTTAGTCCAAACAGTAGTCCCCTTCAATAAACAAAGTTTTTACTGCTGTGGTCCAGTTTAATCATAGTCATATCTATAGGATAGAAGATATATACGTAAGGCGTGTAAATTATTTAAAAAGTTAAAAGGACAAAAACATACACATAACAGACGAGCTACAGAGAAGGCTGATAAAGTTTTAAATGTGTTTTAAATGAAGTCAATGATGAAGGATAATATATAAAGTCCTATACATGTGTTTCTATAATGGTTCTAACAACGGCAGACTGGTCAGAGACCAATACATCTTTTTACATCATTTATTTCTTTTTGTATTCTTTGACAATAAAGGATCATATACAGTTTATTACTTTTCTATGTGTATTGTATTTGGCATTCTTAGCACAAAGTGTGTGTTCTGTCCAGTAAACTGGGACTATAATTTGAGAGGATTGTACAATTATAAAACCTATCCTAATTGTACAATCCTCCTTAGTTATAGTCTTAGTTCATTGGACCAGTAACTATATAGTGATGATAGGCTACTGTACATTCATGGAACAACAGGGAGAGGACACCTCAATGGTTTCTGTAGATATTATTATATTATATCATATTTCCTGTTTTTTTAAACTAATGAATACTCTGTCACAGTCATGTTTACAGTGTGCATTGAGTTCATCACTTAATTATCTTTATAGTTTCTAGATTTCAGAGTCCAAGTTCTTCAGTAAAGCAAAGCATATAATATGTAGAGAAGGAAACTCAGCCTCTGTAATAACAAAACTAAAGTGGCAGATAATAGCAGACCGACTGAATGCTAGTCTAAAAATATACATTTATGAACTACTGCTCTTAACTGAAACCATTGAAGGAGTCAATTATCATATGCACAAACAAACAGCTGTACACTTTGCCTTAAAAGCTAGCAGTGGCAGTAAATATGTTACTTAGGAAATGTATATTTTAGCCCATACGAGAGAGAGAGAGAGAGACAGAGGGAGAGAGAGGTATGTAGGCTACGCTTGATATTTTAGCATTGTAGATAAGTAGTTGTAATTGATCTTCATGGTGAATTTCCTGAGTAACATTATCTTCTGCTCCCTTTTAAGACCAAGAGTAGGCTACAACTATTAATTTGTGTAAATGGTTAATAGCCTAACTCCTTGAATGGTATGATTATGAGGTTTCAGAGCAGTGGTCAGTAAATGTATATTTTTAGGCTGCTTACACATTCAGGTGGTCCGTGATCGTCGACCACGCTTTCTCTCGCTGTATCATTTCAGCGCTACAGTTGTTTTATCACAACTTGCCTGAAAAATGTAGAATATTTCGAAAATTATAAAAGTTATGAAAAGTACATTTGCTTCAATAATAACATTTTAATAGCACACATTTTCCTTCATTTTGTTATAAATCTTTGTATGAAGAGTTAAAATTGTGAGCGAGAGCAAGTCCAGGGTTTAAATAAAGTTGTTCACTAACTCTCTCTATCTCTCGGTTTGTTGCTATAGAAACAGAGAGGAGGAGAGGGACCCAAACGTCACCACTGTCAGCACTGTGACAAATCCTTCACAACATCTGGATCTTTAAAGATTCATCAGAGAGTTCACACTGGAGAGAAGCCGCACAGCTGTGATCAATGTGGGGCAGCTTTCACACGACAGGGTACCCTAAAAACACATCAACGCATTCATACTGGAGAGAAGCCATACAGCTGTGATCAATGTGGTAAAATCTTTTCTCGGAGTAGTAGCCTAGAAAAACACCGACGTGTTCACACTGGAGAGAAGCCGTACTGGTGTGAACAATGTGGGAAAACTTTTTCTCAGAGTAGTAACCTTAAAAAACACCAGCTCATTCACACTGCCTCGTAGTGAACATGTTTCCGAGCCAAGCTGTTTCCTCCTGCCTCCTCCTCATGCCCTGATAGCTGTGTTGTTATATTCTGATCTTCTCTCCACATTGAAGGCTGACCAGCAGTAACTTGATCTTCTGAACACCATGGATGTTATCCTGGCTACGACTACATATTACACTCCCTCCCTTTGAAGGGATTCATTTCACTCAAAATTAGCTTTTTTTCCTGTAATACAATATGTTGAGTTCAGGGTTCAACTGCTAGCGTTATTTAACTAATGCTGCAACGAAGGAGGATTAGTTCTAAATTAAAAAAGTCAGATCACTGTTTACTAAGGTAATGTCAAATTGCTGAACTATTTAGTCTATTGTCCCTTAAGACGAAGAATAGAAGCTAATATTCATAACTTAGAAGCTTTAATCAGAACATGGCTGCTGCTGCTGCTGCTGGTCAAAAAATGACGAACAGTTAATGTGTTAAAACTGCATCTGTGCCGCCATCTTAAAGACTCAGAAAAAGATTTTTGTACTGCTTTTGGATGTTCATGTGAAAGAAATGCTAAACAAACAAATGGAATAACATTTCACGGATGAAAAAGATATTTTACAATATTTAACTATTACTAAAGTGTTGAATTTAATATCACAAAAGGTAACAATAATCATCCTTTTAAGCTAACAATAAGTTAAGTGACTAGTCTCAGTAATTAGTAATACCTCAGTAAGATGCTGAATATGAAGTTTGTTATGTGTGTTACTGAACAGTTTCTTTAATGGTGGATAGACCAGCTGGTTGTATTTGGGGGGAAGTTTGCGAGCTTTGGCTAATTCTGGCATTTTTAACCCATGTATAATCATTTGTTTTATTAATTTGTTCTGTCCTCTTCTTAAATAAACTGAATAGAATTGAACTTTCACATTAAGTTTTTTACTTTTTTACAGGAGTATTCTTCTTTATGACACTCTTATGACTCCATATAATCCTTCAGTTTATCACAAACATTCAACATCAGCACACATCTGGAGATACATGGTTTTCATTGGACAGGAAGGGAAAAATCACTTATGGAAATAAATATCTCAAGATCAGTTTATTATAAATGTATGTGTCACATTTGAAATCCTGCAGAAAATGCTTGTGAATGCTGAAAAGCTAAATTACTAAAGCTGAACTAGATTGCTGGCTTTAATGTGTAAGAAGAAGGTAAAGCAGTGAAAAAAGTTGGAATGATTTAAATTAGTAAAAATGTTAAATAACGATAAGAATGTATTATTGAAGAGTGGAATATTTTAGGGTTCTCTGAAAGTCTAGTATAGTATGTCGAAAAAATGTCATAGTATAGTATGCTGAAAATTTTGAAAAGAAAAGAATGTCATTATAAAATGTCCAAAACAGGTCAAAGAATTTTATGTCGAAATTAAAAAAAAGTCATAGTATAGTATGTCGAATAAAGTCATAAAAAGTCATAGTATAGAATAGAAAGCCTTTTATTGTTATTATACACATGTACAACCAGATAGAAGCAACTCCTCTTCCAGTGTCAACATGTACGTAAGAGAAATATAAAAACATGGAATAAAATAAGTTGTGCAAAAGAAAAAAAACTTCTGAGATGCTATTTTTATATACATACTGTATATAAAAATAGAAAGATAAATATGGTTTGTATACAGTGTAATACACAGTGTGAAATAATGATATTGCACAGTAATGAAATTGCACAGAATGATCAGTGTTACCAAAAGCATTAAATATTAAATATTGCACAGTAGGAGGGTAGAAGGAAGCCGGGGGGGGTAAGACTGTGAAGTGAAGTCAGAGCATGTCTGAGTTCTAAGTGGTTCTGGCTTTTGGGAAGAAACTGTTGTTGAATCTGGTAGTCCTTTTTCTGATGCAGCTGTAGCCCCTCCCTGAGGGAGACAGGTCCACCAGATCAGAGCCGGGGGGGGGCTGTCCTTGGTGATGTTTTCTGCTCTACTGAGGCAGCAGCAGGTGGAGATGTCCCTCAGGGAGGGGGGGGGAGGGCAGCCACTGATCTTAACTACTGTGTGGAGCCCCTCCCTGTGTGCCCCGGTGCAGCTGCCCTACCAGACTGTGATCCAGTACGTCAGCAGGCTCTCCATGGACCAGCACTAGAAGGTCAGCAGCAGGTTGGAGTCCAGCTGGGGCTTCCTGAGGACCCTCAGGAAATGGAGCCCTATGACATCACCAACCTGCATCCTTCCTATTGGTTCAGACACAAACTGTAGTCTTCAACAAAAACTACAGTACTACAGTACTCGTCTCCCCCACCTGTTGATCTGTTGTTCTACACACAGGTAATTATTATATATATTATTAATATTATAATAAAGCTGGACGATAGAAAATGAATTTGTTTCTGAAACATATTTGATTGTGTGGCGTTTGTTGTTGTCAGAAACCAGGAAGACGGCGAGCGGGATCGTCTACACCGTGAAGAGCTGCAGCCAAAACTAAAACTAAAACTGGTTTTTAACTTTAGTCCCTTTTAGACAAAAAACAAACGATCTGAACGTACTTTAGATTTTTAAGAAACATTTTGTTTCTGGAAACAATCTAATAATTCATTAATCAATGTTGTCAACATAAATAAATCCATCTTAACTCTGAGTGTGTAGAGGAGACAACATTAAAAACAGTGTAAGAGCCCTTTAGTGTTAGCATTGGTTAGCTGATATTAAACCGATGGTGTGTTAAAGGACGCGTGGACATCTGACAACTGGATTGATCAGCAGGAGTATTAAAACAATCTGATTGGTCCTTTCAGCAGCAAGGCCATGATGACGTCATCCTGCAGGAGAGGACTGTGATTGGCCGGCTGTCAGAGGCCCAGGATGTGGTTGATGTGACCCTGAAGACAAATGAAAACATCTTTCTTTTTTTTTAAGAATATTTTTGGGGCATTTTAGGCCTTTATGTCTACAGGATATCTATATAGACATGGAAGGTGAGTTTGAGGGGGAATGACATGCAACAAAGGGCCACAGGTCGGAGTCAAACCCACGACCGCTGCGTCCAGCAGTAAACCTCTATAAAGGTGCGCCCGCTCTACCAGCTGAGTTAACCAGCCACCCATTTACCATGAATACTTGAAATGATAAAATATAAACCCCCTTGGTGTTTTCAACTATTTTTTCAATATACTATACTATGACTTTTTTGACATTCTATATATATATATATATATGTGTGTGTGTGTGTGTGTGTAACTTTATTCACAGACTCAAGGTCTAGATATAAAAGTATACATAACATATTACAGGAAGGGTACACACAAACATACAGACATACTGTCTACCACATATTACATAAAGGGAACATACAAAACATACATATACAGACAAAGATGTTATGAACAATACTTAAAACATATGCTGATGTGTGTGCCAGTGTTTCCAGAGTTTGGAAGTATATCTGGTATCACTAAGTGCAGGGTTAGTAAAGGCAGTTAAAATTGTATTCTTTGACTCTGTTAATCAGCACCTGAATTTGTACATAAAATTCCTCAGCACAGCATGGAAGGTGGGAACATTACTCGTCACAAACAAATGGCTAGCACTGGTCCATCGTGGACACTCTCAATGCATCATTGTATGCCACCTTTATCTTATTTATCTTTGCTTTACTATAGCTAGACCATGGATTAATACGCCTATCTCCCACCATACAACCAGTCTTACACACGTCTAATGTCCTAGAAAGATCATCCATATACAAATTAAAAAGAACAGGTGACACTATTCCACCTTGTCCAACCCCATTGGTAACTGGGAAAGGATCTGACGTAATCTTGCCCCATCTAGCTCGCATTGTTTGATGGGAGTACCAATAATGCAAGATATGTATTAGTTATGGGGGGGAGCCCTCGCTCTTGTAATTTTATAAACAGTTTACCGTGATTAATAGGGTCAAAAGCTTTGGATGCATCAAGGAAACATAAAAACATTGTTGAGCCATGGCTTTTGTACTTGGTAACAAGTTCTTTCAGTGCATATATACACACATCTGTGCCATGTTTCTTTTTAAAACCAAATTGATTGTCAGTGGTTATTATATATGCTTGTATATATATATTCTTATATTCTCAGATATAATTTGTTCTAACACTTTAGAGCGTATACTCGCTAGAGCGATTGGCCTGTAGTTTTCTATGCTTGATACCTTACAGGTTTTGTACTTAATAACTGGCACTAATAGTACAGGTAACATAGAGTCAGGTCATATGACATGTGCTAATAATCCAGAGAAACATATAGGAAGTAACACTGAGATTCTATGGCTTGCATACTTCAGGTGTTCAGCTGTTATTTGGTCACTGCCAATTTCTCCATAGCATGACACACTTCATCAGGTCTAATAACCACGCCATCATTATTAATGACATCATCAACATGATATTCAGCACTCTCAACACAGTTAAAAATCTCTCTAAAATGTTTCCCCCACAGCTCCGCAACATTTTCATCCCCAGAGATCCCATCAATACTGGATGGCAAAGGCATCTTGCTGTTATTGATAACCTTTACTTCCTTCCAGAAATCATACAAATTATTCTGCTGAAACTTTCTGGCCATAGAATTTGCCCTCATCATCTGCTCATTACTTTTGATAAAGCATACAGCATATTTAAACCTGCCATTTGCCTTTCTCTTCTGTTCAAGCTCTGGGCCATACCTAGCTTTTCCAGATGATACCCAGCTCCAAAAAGCTTCCTTAGCCTCCACATGAAGTTCAGACACATATTCCTTCCATCCTGGTCTAATCTTATGCTTTCTTTTATCTTGGATTAATAAGTTACTGACATTAACTAAACAGTTCACAATTTTGTCATACATGATAACTATATCACAGCTGTACATATGTACAGCTGTGAGCAGTAAAACAATACAAACCCCAAAAAGTGCTTTTTAAGTTTAGAAACATTTTGAGTCCCCCCTCCCTTGCCTCAGAGTGGTTTGGTCCACTGCATGCTTTAGGATCTGCGCTACACTCACGGTGACAGTCACATCGGTAGTGACAGGAATGTAGTAAGACAGTGGTCTAGCCAAGATGTTGTATGACATGCTCCACTGATATATGTGTAACTGTCTACTAGTAACAGCATTTTACTTGAGAGAACTAACTTACTGTCTAGACAAAATTGATTAAGGTGTTTGGCAAATAGAGAGTTAATATTCGACATATCAGCATTCATATCACCCATCACAAAAATGGAAATACTTTCACTCTCTTTAATGAATGAGCTGATAAAGGCAAGCCTATTTAGATATTCATTTTCATTTTGGTAGCATTCATATGGCATGTACACATTTAGAATAATAAAAACATTTTTATCATGTACAACTTTAATTGCTATGGCCCAGTCCACCTCTAGTCTAATCATGTTTCCTATGCCATAGGATGGCCACCCCTCCAGGTATTCTGCCACGCACTATTCCCATACTAAGATCTGTTGTCGACTCACCTGCACCATAAAAGTTTTCATACACAGAGTTGAGTTTATCTAGATCTTGTTTGGGTAACAGAGTCTCTTGTATACATAAAATATCAGCACTCTCTAAGAGCTTGTCAATAACAAAATGTAGCTCTTTGTCTTCGGCACCGAGTTATATGACACAACTCTGATGATCATATCATAGTCCAGTCGTCACTGCAACAATTGCTCCAGCCTCAGACACATTATCATTTATATTCGCAATTACATTTCTTTGATCTAATGTTTTGCGTGCTTCATAAAAAAAACGCAGCACAAAGACGCCCTCTGGCCAGAGCTGTGGCTCATACATTTCACTCACCTCATTGCATTCTGTAATTACTTTGAAGGAGTTTTCTATCTTTTGGCATTTTACATCACAATGTAGTTTATCTTTCAAGTAACTAGCCAATGTTTCCGAATTTACATCTGGGGAGAATTTTGTTGCAAAAACACTCACCAACTTAGTCTTTCCAACCCGTATGTTTATGGTTCCAACAATGCCCCTTTTCTTCTCCTTTCTCGGAGCGTTCAGTTTGGCCTTGGGCTGAGCAGTATCTCCAGTTAACGGTTGTCTTCACTACCCTGCTCCATGCCGGGGTAGATCTCTCTCCGCTCCCCTCACTCGAGACTTCCTCCGTTACGCTGGCACCCACAACCGTGCATCCAGGTACCAGCCGTCACTGTCCATTCCCCGACTCGGGGCCTCCTTGGTGAACTTCCTCCAGGCTTCTCGATTGCCCACGTGCGTTGGTCTAGACCGGCTGTAACTGACCGGAGATCCTCGCAGATATCGGTCTGCGCAGACATGGCCTGTATCATGGTTGATTCATTCATGCTAAGACATTTGATTTTCCCTAGCAGACAAGAAACATCAATGCTGTTGAACGTCACCGGGGGAAGATCATCCTAATGATCAAGGGCGTAAATCCCAGGGGGGTCGGGGGGGTCACGACCCCCCCCCCATCTAAGGGTTGTCCCCCCCTAGAAATATCATTAAAACAATGCTGAGTATTGTAAATAACATAATGATGTACACTTAAATATCTGTGTAAGCAGTAAAACAATACAAACCCCAAAAAGTGCTTTTTAAGTTTAGAAACATTTTGAGTCCCCCCCCCCTCCCTTGCGTCAGAGTGGTTTGGTCCACTGCATGCTTTAGGATCTGCGCTACACTCACGGTGACAGTCACATCGGTAGTGACAGGAACGTAGTAAGACAGTGGTCTAGCCAAGATGTTGTATGACATGCTCCACTGATATATGTGTAACTGTCTACTAGTAACAGCATTTTACTTGAGAGAACTAACTTACTGTCTAGACAAAATTGATTAAGGTGTTTGGCAAATAGAGAGTTAATATTCGACATATCAGCATTCATATCACCCATCACAAAAATGGAAATACTTTCACTCTCTTTAATGAATGAGCTGATAAAGGCAAGCCTATTTAGATATTCATTTTCATTTTGGTAGCATTCATATGGCGTGTACACATTTAGAATAATAAAAACATTTTTATCATGTACAACTTTAATTGCTATGGCCCAGTCCACCTCTAGTCTAATCATGTTTCCTATGCCATAGGATGGCCACCCCTCCAGGTATTCTGCCACGCACTATTCCCATACTAAGATCTGTTGTCGACTCACCTGCACCATAAAAGTTTTCATACACAGAGTTGAGTTTATCTAGATCTTGTTTGGGTAACAGAGTCTCTTGTATACATAAAATATCAGCACTCTCTAAGAGCTTGTCAATAACAAAATGTAGCTCTTTGTCTTCGGCACCGAGTTATATGACACAACTCTGATGATCATATCATAGTCCAGTCGTCACTGCAACAATTGCTCCAGCCTCAGACACATTATCATTTATATTCGCAATTACATTTCTTTGATCTAATGTTTTGCGTGCTTCATAAAAAAAACGCAGCACAAAGACGCCCTCTGGCCAGAGCTGTGGCTCATACATTTCACTCACCTCATTGCATTCTGTAATTACTTTGAAGGAGTTTTCTATCTTTTGGCATTTTACATCACAATGTAGTTTATCTTTCAAGTAACTAGCCAATGTTTCCGAATTTACATCTGGGGAGAATTTTGTTGCAAAAACACTCACCAACTTAGTCTTTCCAACCCGTATGTTTATGGTTCCAACAATGCCCCTTTTCTTCTCCTTTCTCGGAGCGTTCAGTTTGGCCTTGGGCTGAGCAGTATCTCCAGTTAACGGTTGTCTTCACTACCCTGCTCCATGCCGGGGTAGATCTCTCTCCGCTCCCCTCACTCGAGACTTCCTCCGTTACGCTGGCACCCACAACCGTGCATCCAGGTACCAGCCGTCACTGTCCATTCCCCGACTCGGGGCCTCCTTGGTGAACTTCCTCCAGGCTTCTCGATTGCCCACGTGCGTTGGTCTAGACCGGCTGTAACTGACCGGAGATCCTCGCAGATATCGGTCTGCGCAGACATGGCCTGTATCATGGTTGATTCATTCATGCTAAGACATTTGATTTTCCCTAGCAGACAAGAAACATCAATGCTGTTGAACGTCACCGGGGGAAGATCATCCTAATGATCAAGGGCGTAAATCCCAGGGGGGTCGGGGGGGGTCACGACCCCCCCCATCTAAGGGTTGTCCCCCCCTAGAAATATCATTAAAACAATGCTGAGTATTGTAAATAACATAATGATGTACACTTAAATATCTGTGTAAGCAGTAAAACAATACAAACCCCAAAAAGTGCTTTTTAAGTTTAGAAACATTTTGAGTCCCCCCTCCCTTGCCTCAGAGTGGTTTGGTCCACTGCATGCTTTAGGATCTGCGCTACACTCACGGTGACAGTCACATCGGTAGTGACAGGAACGTAGTAAGTAGACGGTTCAAAGCTGTCTTATTCACATTAAACATCAGATTAAGTTTTTCTTTTCTCATATAGAAATGATGCTGAGTAATTAATGAATTAGTCATGACAAAAAAGTTCGCTATGTTAGTGTAATATAGTGTAACGTTACCTAGCTTGTTGGATAGAAATGCACCCACTACAACTAACGTTACCATGGCGATAAGCCTTACGTTATGTGTGTGAACTTATATTAGGGTTAATTTTGGAGATGTACAGTTGTTTTTTGCTCAATATGAAATTAAATGGCTGATCAGTTAAGTATATATCCTCTGTCCCAGACATAACCTAATATTTATGTGGAGGACGCAAGATCTTTTTTTATTGAATCACGAGAAACACTGAAAAGAAGGATAATGGTACAGTCTCCATGCTACACTAATGATAGTATTAAGGCTTTCCTCTGTGGACGCATGTCTTCTACGAGTATAATTGTGGCTGTATTATTTGTGTCCCCTTCAAAAATTGCTCTTCAGAAATTTTATGTTTATTGTCCCCCCCTACTGTTAGATCAGATTTACGCCCTTGCTAATGATGAGACACAAACCTAGGAATGTTTCCACCAGCCTGGTTGAGCACTTTCAGACAGCTCTTAACGTTGTTAGCGTCTTTTTGTTGTCCTTTGTGCGAGATGCAGCGTTGAGTGGTATTTGGGCAAAGCTCAAGCTCTTTGAGCTCTCAATCCCCTCTGACCCAAATTGGTTGACAGTCAACATAACAATATCATCCTGACTTAGAGTTCTCATTTTCACCACAAGAAAGTTCACCAGCTCATCTTCCACCACCATTGGACCGTCTACTGTGGTGGAAATCTCCGGTTTTATTCCAGCAGCTGCGTCTTTACCCGCTGTGTCCGCCATACTGACCCACCATCTATACTATGATTTTATTTCAAAATATTCTACATGATATACTATGACTTTTTTTTTTCAAAAATGTCGACATACTATTAAAGACTTTTTGTTCACATTTTTTGACATACTATTGTATGACTGTTTTTCAAAAGTTTCTACATACTATACTGTAACTTTTTTTCGTCATGTATACTATTACTTTTTTCTACATACTTTACTATGAGTTGTATTCAAAATTATCAACATACTATACTATGACTTGTTTTTCGACATAGTATGACATTTTATGCAGTTTTTCCGACATGCTATATTATGACTTTTTTTTTTCGACATGCTATACTTGATTTGAATGTTACTCCTCCCACATAATTTTAACTACAGACATTAAAACTTTAAACTATTGACAAACATGTAGCTATTACAGTTGTATTCAGCTTCATGATATCTTGTCTGTCTGTCTGTCTGTCTTTCTATCTACCTGCCTTCAAAAGAAATCCAGCCTTGGTGCAGAATTACAGCCACTAGAGCCAGTCCCACAATGAGCTTTCCTTAGGATGTGCCATTTCTGTGTCTGTAGCTTTAAATGCTATTGAGGAGGAGAGGGGTGGAGCAAGGTGGACGGTGGGGGGGCGTGGCCTTGACCAGCTTGCGGCCATGGTTGTAGCTCTATTTCCTCATGGGCCAAATTCTCTGGGCAGCTGTGGGCGGCGGGCAAAGCAGAGAAAAGGGAGGTAATCTTTCCCCTCATGACGACATAAAGGGGAGGTTCCTGATTGGTCCATCTGAGCTTTCATTTTCTCAAAGGCAGAGCAGGATACCCAGGGCTCGGTTTACACCTATCACCATTTCTAGCCACTGGGGGGCCATAGGCAGGCTGGGGGAACTCTTGTATTTTTGAAAATATTGAATATATATTAATTCAAATTAAGGCCAGCAAATCAGTTTAGCATCAGCTTTTACAAAAAAATGTCATACAATGAAACCAACAAAAAACCTAAAATATTCCACATTTTTGGTGTTATTTAACTTTTTTGAAAAACATTGAAAAAAGTTGGAATGGTTTAAATGAGTTAATTTTCACTGCTTTACCTTCTTCTTACACATTAAAGCCAGCAATCTAGTTCAGCTTTAGCAATTTAGCTTTTAAGCATTCACAAGCATTTTCTACAGGAAATGCCTCTCTACTTACTTTTCAGAAGACAGTTTTTCCCTTCCTGTCCAATGAAAACCATGTATCTCCAGATGTGTGCTGATGTTGAATGTTTGTAATAAACTGAAGGATTATATGGAGTCATAAGAGTGTCATAAAGAAGAATACTCCTGTAAAAAAGTAAGAAACTTAATGTGAAAGTCCAATTCTATTCAGTTTATTTAAGAAGAGGACAGAGCAAATTAATAAAACAAATGATTATTCATGGGTTAAAAATGTCAGAATTAGCCAAAGCTGACAAAGTCCCCTCGAATACAACCAGCTGTTCTCATGTGTCTAATCCACTGTTGGATACTATACTATACATATATACACATACATACATACACACACACATACATATATATATATATATATATATATATA
>JABUOV010000421.1:0-2500 GCA_025617405.1 Perca schrenkii
AGGGCCCTATCTTGCTCCCGGCGCAGCGCAAAGCCCGACGCAAATGTCTTTGCTAGTTTAAGACTGACACAGTTGTCAATTTACGGTGCAAATCCTCCGTCATGATAGCAATGCTCCAAGGTCCAAACCCGCCTGGCTTTTAAAGGGAATGGGAGAGGACACTCTGATTGGTTTATTCCATGTTATGCCCAAAACACACCTATGAAATAATGAAACTCCATAAACACGCCTGCGCCAGGCGCTTCACGCTGTGCGCTTAAGCCTGGCTCACACTACAGGAGTTTTAAAATCCTAACCAATTTTGAAATCTGGTTGCAGCACACACTTTGCAGATTTTCTTCCCTCAAATCTTAAACATGCTCACACTACAAGATTTGAAAATAGTGGGGCATCACACACTACAAGATATTCTTAAGATTATCTCGCCAGATTTAGCATCTCACGTGACGCGATCTCACGGGGAAGCGCATGTAAACAAAATGGATACTGTGTCACGGCAACTTGCTGTAGTAATACTTATCATTTGTAACAATAAAGAACAAAAGAAAATAAAACGAGCGTGGACGATAATATTATTCAAACAAACTACCGTATTTTCCGGACTATAAGTCGCATATTTTTCCTACTTTGGCTGGTCCTGCGACTTATAGTCAGGTGCGACTAATATATCAAAATATATATAATTTAACATGTTTTTACATGTTAATTCATACTGAAAACATTACCGTCTACAGCCGTGAGAGGGCGCTCTAGGCTTGTGACAACTATATGCTGCTCCTAAAGACAACTGAGAAAGAAAAGAGATAACAGACTGCAGGTAGTAAAATATGCAGCCCGAAAATGGTCATCGAGCAGCAGAAAGAAAGTTTGAAATGAGGGAGAAACTTGTGAGGGAGACTGGAGAAAAGGTGACTCTTACTGCAATGAAGAAAACAAAGAAAGCTAATCGGCTAATCGCGGGCTGAGAGCTAGATGGTCAGAGCTGGAGGAACGAGTCCACAGGTGGGGGCTTGAACACCGTGCTGCCGCGAGGGGCTTGACATAGGTGCAGTTACGTCTCCACGCCCTGCTAGTTGTTCTGTGTGACTTATACTCTGGAGCGACTTATAGTCCGAAAAATACGGTATGTGCAATGCATCTTTTAGTTAGACCTGAATGTAGCAGATGATCATTGACCTAGATCTAATGTTTACATTTGCTAGCTAGTGCGCGAGCAACTTTGTACACTCCCCCGGTAGGTCCAAATCTGAAGCGATCTCTCCCTCAGCTCTTCTCTTTATCATTCCGATTATGATATTCTTCTGATGAGACATTAAACAGGCACTCGTGCTGTTGCCACATCTCCACCATCCTTTCTTCCAACTCAGTTGTCCACCGGACCCGTACTACAGCTGCTTTCGTGGACATTTTTCAAAAGTTTCCGTCACTTCTGTCTCCTTGCAGACCTGTCTGTCATTGGCTATTGTGGAAGTACTGACGTAATCATAGTCGTTTCACGCTCGATTATAATCCTAGATATCAAACATGTTTGATATTATCGGGGCGGCCCCGATGTGTTTGCGAGCAGATCGGGAGGTGCAAGATTCGATCTGTGAACGCCTCACATTACCAGATAATCAGCGCCGAACATCGGAACCGATCAAGGTCCTCGACAAGATTTATTCTCAGATTCTCGGGAGGGGTAAATCGGGCATAAATCGACCTAAAACTCCTGTAGTGTGAGCCAGGCTTTAGATCGGTAAAATATGGCCCGCAGTGTGCATTGGACTTGTGGAGGTTTCTTACTGCTAGACTGCTTGAATCTCGGCTGATTACTTTCTTTAAAGATACATCGTGTAAGAATTTCTCCCATCTAGCGTTGAGATTATATATCGCAATCAACTCTCTCTCACAACGCAGGTCACAGTACGTGATTGCAGCTACGGTAGCCTTCACGCTTCAAAAAGCGAAGGTGTACAAAAGGCCGTCTATCAGCCGTGGTTGTTGGGAGTTCATGTCGGAGAACAGTTTGTGAAGGGCAATAAGGATTATGATAACGAACAACTACAAACGTTACACACTGGACCTTTAAATAGGCTTCTCTGCTTCACTGTTACTGTATCTGCTGTCTGACTTTAACTTGACTGCGTTGTTTGAGCTGTTTTTCTTACCTAGGATTGTGTGAGCTAGGATTTAGTTACACTGAACCAGTTGGAGTTAAGGTCGCATTAAGTTTTACTCTGATTCTGTTTGAATCATTGTCAACAACATAAACTTTTAATATACTTAATTACAGGACAACTCAGTCATTTAGTAAACTGGGGAGCCGTCTCCAAACCCTCTGATTCTAAGAAGAGTTTACCTCCTAAAAGCTGAAGTCAGCAGAGTTTTTAAATGAGAAATGAGCTGTGTTGTAAACAAGTGTTGCTGCGTTCCTTATCGCATACTTTTTTTTTTACTTTCAGTACAAACTGCAGCTGCTCTTATAAAGCAATCAGTAATCAGGACTTTTGAAAGTTTT
>JABUOV010000421.1:5000-10000 GCA_025617405.1 Perca schrenkii
AAAGGACATTCATACAAGTTTTTATGATGCATTTCTTGGACTGATTTCAGATGTTACCAAACCAACTGTTATTTTTAATTGTTAATGACACCAGTCAGCGCTGTCTTACTATTAGCTTTATTAAACCATGTTTTGGTCATCAAACCTTCAGGTTATTCCAAGGTTGGATGAGCATGGTATTCAATAAAACTCACTCTAGTCATATAGTAAAATCAGTGAGCAGAACTAGTGCTTTAAAATTGTAAATAATAAATGAATACCTATCCCTTTGATGCACCTGTCCAAGACATGCAAAGACATTTTACTAGCCTTATTCACAAATGGAAATTAGTGACATCTGATCTGTTAAAAAGAACAAAAATAAAAAATAGTTTGAAATGACTATTTTTTCCATCTTTAATGAGGTTTTCAGCTAAATATTAACAGGCTGATGAGTAAAACAATTGTAATGGTTACAGTGTACTGCCAAGTGAACAAAAAACAAATTACTCCAGACTAAGGAAGGGAATGAGATAAAAAAGTCCCCTAAACTAGAAATAAACACACTGACGTGCACCTCTCGAATAAATGTAACTACACGTCGTTCGACCGGGTCTTGGTAGCGTTGCATTTCCTCCGACTCATTTCCTGGTTCTCCTTCTCCATAAACAACATGACATCAAGGAGAGGGGTAACTTCTCCTGCTCCAGATTTCCCACCATGGTCAGAAAGAACAGAGGAGACTCATTGTTTCTCTCACTATGACTCTAGAGTTTCTACTCCCTCCGAAGCTAATCGCCTTCACTCACTTTCTCCCTTGCTGGCAAGCTGACCCACAATCTCCTCTCAAGCTAGCTACATTCGTCGTGTGGAAGAAAAGAGAGAGGCCATGGGGTGGATGGCTAGGGTGATACATCAATGGCACGGAGGGGAGAAAGGGTGTGTGTGTGGGAATCAGCAGGATATCCGGGGCTTCTCTTCTTCTAAGGGACCGGTTGAAGAAAGGAAGGAGTCCGTGCCATCGAAGTCCACCCCAGCCATAAACAAAACAGAAAAATTCTATGCAGATATACAATAAATCACAAATGAATTGCTCTTATCTGTTCACTGAAATAATAATATGACAATATAGGTATTACACAAGGTTTGAGGGCTTAGCATTCGTTGCTACTGCTTACTGTTAAACCTAATTATAGTGTGAAGTCATGCCATGTATTGATTTGCAGTGTGTCAGGTGGGTTACCTATTTGGACTTGTACTTTAGGCTTCATGGCTATTGCGTGTCCCCGAGGTGGAGGATGGTGACTGGGTCCTAGAAAAATAAAAGGCACAGTACAGAGCATGTTAGCTTTGGTATGACTAAATAACAACATTACAACTAACAGGTGACATCTTATTTTAGCACAATCTCATACAGTTCTGAAATATATCCTAGGGTCCTGTTTCTTCAGAGATGCATGTTTGCTAATTCAGTAGCTGACAGGGATTATATTTGGACCCAGTCTGTTTTCTAGTTATACAATTCAAATCAACTTGTGTAATACTTTCTCTTTGTTCTACAATTGATTGTTAGGCATGGTGTAGGCTAACAGCTTAATGTTAGTTATATATATGTGGAAAGAAAAATGAAAAGGGCAACCCTCAGTTATATGTGTTATTGGTGACATTATTGCCCATCTATTACCTATCTTTATTCAACAGGCCAGCAGACCACTTTTGTCCAAAGTCCAGTTGCTGAAATTAACTTTTCATAGGACTGATTGCCCAGCTGCTATCGCGAATGTAGATAGATGACGGTTGACGCCATTTTGGCGGCCCGGTTTCTTCGCGATCTAGCGTTATACAACCGGTATACTACCCATATACTGTCTCTGTTATACAGCATGCGCAAGCAAGCATGTTATCTTTACATGCAGCTAGTTTTAAATGATATATAACTCAAGTCGGACGTACTGGCGTTATATATTTTAAATAATCAAATAAATATGAAAACAAAATGAACAAACAATTCAAATCATACTGTACCACCAGTTGCCTGTCATACAGTGTAGCGTTACATGCATACGCAAAGCATGTTATCTCTGCCGATGCCCTTCAGCTAGCTTAATGATATCTAACTTAATCAGTTGCGCTCCACACCAACATTGTGGAGTCTTTCCGCTCCTGAACTACAATCTCCCAGTGACCCTTCAAAGTGGAGGCGTGAACCATCAGCTCCCTCGTCAATAGCAAGCTTCGACAGAGGATGATCCTCCTGCGGCGGCGGAAGAAATTCAACCTGGCCAAAGACAATGATGGTGCGCTTCTGCACAGCCATCATGTGAGTCCATCCTCACATCCTCCATCACTGCATCTGGTACGCTGGCTGCCACTGCCAAGGACAGGGCAGCCTGCGGCGCGTCATGTCGGTCAAGCTGAAAGGTAGATTGGCTGCCACCCGCCGCTCCAGGACCTTACGCCACCAGGACTCTGGAAGCGTGCTGGAAAGATTGTGGCTGACCCCTCACCTCGGACACAAACTCTTTGAGCCCTCTCCCCTGGCAGGAGGCTGAGAGTCCATCAGGACCAAAAGCCTCACGCCACTTGAACAGCTGTTTTCCCCTCCGCTCTAGCCTTAATAGCAAGGCCCGGAAACCACCCTGGCTCACCACCTGGCCTTCATGCCACTGTATCTCTGCTCTAATGCTCTTTGCTCTTTATTTATCTATTTTATTTTATTTCTATCTTTATTTTTAATTTATTATACTATTATTATATACTATTCTTACCTCTAATTATATTGTTTAATACATTTAGAATGTGATAATACCAGCAACATAAAACAAATTCCGCCTGTGTGTCCAAAAGCGCGCGTGCGTACCAGTTCAGTTCAGTTCTGGGTTCAATTGAGACCACTTATGATGCTGCTACGCACCTGATCATATCATTCTTAAGTTCACCAGTTAGTGGATAACAAATTGTTTTCTTTGTTAGCTGGGCTATATGACCTCAGTTCTAGAGGAATTTTTATCTCAGCTGAAAGTCGCTTCTGGTTTTAAATGAGAAATGAGCTCTGTTGTAAACAAGTGTTGCTCGTTCTTTGTCTTGCATCTTTCTTGGACATAAAACTCTGAGATAACATACCGCCAGCTTGAACTTTCATTTCTACTCGATATATGCTACGAAGGTGCGGTTGAAAAACACTTTTGTGCATTTATATACTACAAGGCAGCGGATATCCGGACTTGTTCGACCTTCTGTTTGACATCACGTATATTGGATCTACTATCTCTCCTCATCACCACTAATGTTGTGCAGATGTACAGCACCGTGATCTCTCAAGCATCTCTTAGATGTTTGGCCAGTGCTCCTCCCTCTCTTTATCCTCTCAAACACACAGTGGCTCATGCATGATTCATAAACATTGTTTCCTCCTTTAGGCCTTCTGGTTTGCAGAAGTTATAACTAACATGGAGTAACAGATCTATCACAGTGTTATTACATCAGAGATAGATAGTTTAATTTTCTCAGGAAGTGAGACTCAGCACAGGTCAGACAAATTGATGCTAGGTGGGGTGATCAGCACCAGAAAGGTTCAGCTGGACCAGAAACCTTCTCTGCGTTTCCATCATGGATCTACTGGAGGATCAGTTCTTCCCTGTGGTTTGCTTCACCATGAACTGCCAACTAAAGGCTTTGGATGAGAGGATGAGAAGAATGTTTGTGCCCTCAACTATAGACGAAACTACACAGAGGTATAATACTGGTGAAAAACATATGTTAGCGCAGTTGATGGAAGGCTGAAGACCTGGACTCACAGCTATATATGCAGATCCTACTATGCTGAACTAGATGTAAATATGGTTCTGCGAGAAGGAGAAAGGAAAACTCAATGCTAAATTATATATACAATATCCAAACTACCACTAAAAACACCTTCAAACCTCATTCAGATCAAGTTCAGAAAACGCCTTTACACGCCCCTGCATAAACTGTTGGAACAGATCAAGCTCAGGAAACGATCTGCTCCTGCGTCGCGACCATTGAAGTGTTCTATTATTTGATCGGCTACAAACATGTCTGTTATCTCTGCTCAGTGTGGATGAGCATAAGGGCCACGATGCGGTCTCAGCTGCAGCCCGAAAGGACCGAGGCCGAGAAAAAGCTGGAGGTGAGTCGACAGACGTCCAGCAGAGAATCCAGGACAGAGAAGAAAGATGTGAAGCTAGCTGTCGACGGCAGAGGCAGGAGCCATCGATCGTGCCAGCCGATCTTTAAAAGACAGTGGAGGACTGGCGAGGAAGGATCTTCTGAGCTGAGTCCGTCTCTACATGGAGAAAAAGCTCTGATCGTGAAGCAGCCAGGTCCAGATCCCAGCAGAAAAAGTGATGGAGTGCAGTGTCAGGGGCTTCCGGGAGAGAGCTGACGGGAGATCACTGAGCTGCATGTGAAGAGGGAGGCGGCTGAGCTGAAGAAGCTCTCACACAGATCACAGCCAGTTTCTACACAACCACCTCACTGTCACCACTCATGCCATGTCAGCGTCCAGCATCCATAGTCCGTCCTGTGAGCTGCCTTTTGAGGACGTGACAGCGGCTCCGTGTCAGAAGTCGGAGATCAAACTACAGGAGCTGTCCTGAGGTAGGACCAAAGCGTCTCGCTGCCGACTGAAGTGGACGTTTTACTGCTAACCATGAGCAAAGACCATGAGCTGGGTTCTTAAAAATGTCGCGTGAAATCACACTGGATCAACTACAGCAAACACACAGCTGGCATTGTATCTGAAGAGGAAAGCAACATTAGTAGACGATCAATCAGTCTTATTCTGGTCGTACCCAGTACTGGGTGATTCACTGCTGGTGTCAGGTCTCTGAGTAGAGAGAGGTCTAGGCTGGGCGTTGTTACTGGGAGGTGAGAGGAGAGGAGGAGTTTATGCATGCAGTCGCGCCACAAAGAATATCCAGCAAGAGCAGGGAGTCGGAGGAATGTGTTGCTTTGGAGAGAATGACGATAATCTTGGATTGTCAGGTCATGGCTAACAT
>JABUOV010000421.1:20000-27500 GCA_025617405.1 Perca schrenkii
TTTGTGTCGAGTTTGAATGAAGTGTGTTTCACGATGATTAAAGTCCCGATTATTTACATGGAGTCTGGTGGAGATATGCTGGCTCTATACACGCTAAAAGTCCTGATTATTTACATGGAGTCTGGTGGAGATATGCTGGCTCTATACACGCTAAAAGTCCTGATTCTTTACATGGAGTCTGGTGGAGATATGCTGGCTCTATACACGCTAAAAGTCCTGATTATTTACATGGAGTCTGGTGGAGATATGCTGGCTATATACACGCTAAAAGTCCTGATTATTTACATTGAGTCTGGTGGAGATATGCTGGCTCTATACACGCTAAAAGTCCTGATTATTTACATGGAGTCTGGTGGAGATATGCTGGCTCTATACACGCTAAAAGTCCTGATTATTTACATGGAGTCTGGTGGAGATATGCTGGCTCTATACACGCTAAAAGTCCTGATTATTTACATGGAGTCTGGTGGAGTTTGGTGATGGTGATTTCGGGGCTGTTTCATGTTAAACTAAAAGGATCTTACTCTTTAACTAAAAGGTCTATCTCTGTAGGGATCCATCCCATAATGTTGTCAGACACTTAGAATAATAATGTGAGTCTGTCAGAAGGTTTAGTGGACTCTGAAAGGGTCCAGATTGAAACCTAGCGAAGGTCCCCCTTTAATATGTGGTGTTTTCAGAGTCCAGAGGTGGTGGCTTCTGTGGGGAAACTGAGCTACAACCAGCTGGTGGAGAAAATCATCGACTACAAACACTCAGCAGACAGCAGCCGAGTCAGTGAAGGTAACACACACACACACACACACACACACACACACACACACACACACACACACACACACACACACACACACACACACACACACACACACACACACACACACACACACACACACACACACACACACAGACAGACACACAGACAGACACACACACACACAGACAGACACACAGACACACACACACACACACAGACACACACACACACAGACACACACACAGACACACACACAGACACACACACACACACACACACACACACACACACACACACACACACACACACACACACACACACACACACACACACACACACACACACACACACACACAGACACTCACACACACACACACACACACACACACACACACACACACACACACACACACACACACACACACACACACACACACACACACACACACACACACACACACACACACACACACACACACAGACACACTCACACACAGACACACACACACAGACACACACAGACACACACACACAGACACACTCACACAGACACTCTCACACAGACACTCACACACAGACACACACACACAGACACACACACACAGACACTCTCACACAGACACACACACACAGACACACTCACACAGACACACTCACACAGACACACACACACAGACACACACACACAGACACACTCACACACAGACACACACACACAGACACACACAGACACACTCACACAGACACACTCACACAGACACACTCACACAGACACTCTCACACACAGACACACTCACACACAGACACACTCACACACACAGACACACACACACACACACACACACACACACACACACACACACACACACACACACACACACACACACACACACACACACACACACAGACACACACAGACACACACACACACACACACACACACACACACACACACAGACACACACACACAGACACACTCACACACAGACACACACACACAGACACACACAGACACACACACACAGACACACTCACACAGACACACTCACACAGACACACTCACACACAGACACACACAGACACACACACACAGACACACTCACACAGACACTCTCACACACAGACACACTCACACACAGACACACTCACACACACAGACACACACACACACACACACACACACACACACACACACACACACACACACACACACACACACACACACACACACACACACACAGACACACACAGACACACACACACACACACACACACACACACACACACACACACACACAGACAGACACACAGACACACACACACACACAGACACACACACACACAGACATAGACACACACACACACACACAGACATAGACACACACACACACACACACACAGAGACACACACAGACACACTCACATGTTTTAAATTTATTTTGATTTATTTTTAATAATTTCGATTTTTTTGGTAATTTTTTTTAAGTGCGTTTTTAAATAATTTAATTTCTTTTTTTGTTAATAAAGTTTTATCCTCTCTCTCAGGGTCACCTGTACCTGTCCCTGTTGTTAATAAAGTTTTATCCTCTCTCTCAGGGCCACCTGTACCTGTCCCTGTTGTTAATAAAGTTTTATCCTCTCTCTCAGGGTCACCTGTACCTGTCCCTGTTGTTAATAAAGTTGTATCCTCTCTCTCAGGGTCACCTGTACCTGTCCCTGTTGTTAATAAAGTTTTATCCTCTCTCTCAGGGTCACCTGTACCTGTCCCTGTTGTTAATAAAGTTGTATTCTCTCTCTCAGGGCCACCTGTACCTGTCCCTGTTGTTAATAAAGTTTTATCCTGTCTCTCAGGGCCACCTGTACCTGTCCCTGTTGTTAATAAACCCACTGAGCAATGACACGTCCAAAAGACGTCAATTTAACGTCTTTGTCGTACGTCCAAAAGACGTCCACTGAGGAGCCAGAATGAAAGTTGTTGCGACGTCTTTTTAAGTCGTCTTTTTAACTATTTACGTAAATATTGAACGTTCATTAGACGTCTTTTGTAAACGTTGTTTAAAAGTTAATTATTGACGTCCAAATGACATTTTTACAGGGTTCTAAATTAACGTTTTTACGACGTCATTTCTAACATGTTTTCAACGTCACTTAAAGGACATTCATACAAGTTTTTATGATGCATTTCTTGGACTGATTTCAGATGTTACCAAACCAACTGTTATTTTAATTGTTAATGACACCAGTCAGCGCTGTCTTACTATTAGCTTTATTAAACCATGTTTTGGTCATCAAACCTTCAGGTTATTCCAAGGTTGGATGAGCATGGTATTCAATAAAACTCACTCTAGTCATATAGTAAAATCAGTGAGCAGAACTAGTGCTTTAAAATTGTAAATAATAAATGAATACCTATCCCTTTGATGCACCTGTCCAAGACATGCAAAGACATTTTACTAGCCTTATTTACAAATGGAAATTAGTGACATCTGATCTGTTAAAAAGAACAAAAATAAAAAATAGTTTGAAATGACTATTTTTTCCATCTTTAATGAGGTTTTCAGCTAAATATTAACAGGCTGATGAGTAAAACAATTGTAATGGTTACAGTGTACTGCCAAGTGAACAAAAAACAAATTACTCCAGACTAAGGAAGGGAATGAGATTAAAAAGTCCCCTAAACTAGAAATAAACACACTGACGTGCACCTCTCGAAAAAATGTAACTACACGTCGTTCGACCGGGTCTTGGTAGCGTTGCATTTCCTCCGACTCATTTCCTGGTTCTCCTTCTCCATAAACAACATGACATCAAGGAGAGGGGTAACTTCTCCTGCTCCAGATTTCCCACCATGGTCAGAAAGAACAGAGGAGACTCATTGTTTCTCTCACTATGACTCTAGAGTTTCTACTCCCTCCGAAGCTAATCGCCTTCACTCACTTTCTCCCTTGCTGGCAAGCTGACCCACAATCTCCTCTCAAGCTAGCTACATTCGTCGTGTGGAAGAAAAGAGAGAGGCCATGGGGTGGATGGCTAGGGTGATACATCAATGGCACGGAGGGGAGAAAGGGTGTGTGTGTGGGAATCAGCAGGATATCCGGGGCTTCTCTTCTTCTAAGGGACCGGTTGAAGAAAGGAAGGAGTCCGTGCCATCGAAGTCCACCCCAGCCATAAACAAAACAGAAAAATTCTATGCAGATATACAATAAATCACAAATGAATTGCTCTTATCTGTTCACTGAAATAATAATATGACAATATAGGTATTACACAAGGTTTGAGGGCTTAGCATTCTTTGCTACTGCTTACTGTTAAACCTTAATTATAGTGTGAAGTCATGCCATGTATTGATTTGCAGTGTGTCAGGTGGGTTACCTATTTGGACTTGTACTTTAGGCTTCATGGCTATTGCTGTCCCCGGGGTGGAGGATGGTGACGGGTCCTAGAAAAATAAAAAGGCACAGTACAGAGCATGTTAGCTTTGGTATGACTAAATAACAACATTACAACTAACAGGTGACATCTTATTTTAGCACAATCTCATACAGTTCTGAAATATATCCTAGGGTCCTGTTTCTTCAGAGATGGCATGTTTGCTAATTCAGTAGCTGACAGGGATTATATTTGGACCCAGTCTGTTTTCTAGTTATACAATTCAAATCAACTTGTGTAATACTTCCTTTGGGCACCTACAATTGATTGTTAGGCATGGTGTAGGCTAACAGCTTAATGTTAGTATTTAAACCTATGTGGAAAGAAAAATGAAAAGGGCAACCCTCAGTTATATATGTTATTGGTGACATTATTGCCCATCTATTACCTATCTTTTATTCAACAGGCCAAAGCAGACACTTTTGTCCAAAGCGATTTACTGATTAACTTTTTTATAGGACTGATTCGTCCATTTTCTTTTGCGATGTAGATAGATAACAGTTGACGCCATTTTGTGGTTTTATTCGGCCAAAATTAACGTTATACAACCGTATACAACCCATATACTGTCTATGTATACAACATGTGCAAGCAAGCATGTTATCTTTAATGCCTCAGCTAGTTTAAATGATATATAACTTAATCTGACGTACTGGCGTTATATTTTAAAATAAATAAATGCTATGAAAAATGACCAAACAATTAATCATAATACTTAACAAAAGTTGCTTGTCTAAAATTAACGTTACACATGCAAGCAAGCATGTTATCTTTACCGATGCCTCAGCTAGCTTAAATGATATATAACTTAATCAGTTGTGGCTCCACAATTAACATTGTGGAGTCTTTCCGCTTCCTGGGAACTACAATCTCCCAGGACCTCAAGTGGGAGCTGAACATCAGCTCCCTCGTCAAGAAAGCACAACAGAGGATGTACTTCCTGCGGCAGCTGAAGAAATTCAACCTGCCAAAGACAATGATGGTGCACTTCTACACAGCCATCATTGAGTCCATCCTCACATCCTCCATCACCATCTGGTACGCTGCTGCCACTGCCAAGGACAAGGGCAGACTGCAGCGTGTCATTCGGTCAGCTGAGAAGGTGATTGGCTGCAATCTGCCGCCGCTCCAGGACCTTTACGCCACCAGGACTCTGAAGCGTGCTGGAAAGATTGTGGCTGACCCCTCCCACCCCCGGACACAAACTCTTTGAGCCCCTCCCCATCTGGCAGGAGGCTGAGGTCCATCAGGACCAAAACCTCACGCCACATGAACAGCTTTTTCCCCTCCGCCACTAGCCTTAATAACAAGGCCCGGAAACCACCCTGACTCTCCACCTGGCTCTTCATGCCACTGTTCTCTCTGCTCTAATGCTCTTTGCTCTTTATTTATCTATTTTATTTTATTTCTATCTTTATTTTTAATTTAATACATACTGTGTACATATACTTATATTGTTTACCTATAATTATATTGTTTAATATTACATTTAGAGAATGTGTGATATGCACCAGCAACACCAAAACAAATTCCTTGTATGTGTCAAAAAACGTACTTGGCAATAAAACCCTTTCTGATTCTGATTCTGATTCTGATTCTGATGAAGTACTCTGTCAGTACTTTGTACACACTTTACCTGATCACTCCATCATTACTTAAGTTATTTAAGTTAATTAAAGGACAACTCAGTCATTTAGTAAACTGGGGAGCCGTCTCCAAACCCTGTGATTCTAAGAAGAGTTTACCTCCTAAAAGCTGAAGTCAGCAGAGTTTTTAAATGAGAAATGAGCTCTGTTGTAAACAAGTGTTGCTGCGTTCCTTATCGCATACTTTTTCTTCGGGACATAAAACTCTGAGATAACATCGCAGCTTGAACTTTGAGCCTCTTGCTCAGATATGCTGCACAGAGGATTGTGGGTCAGAAAAGCACGCTGGCTTGTATACTGCAAAATGCAACCGGAGTACATCAGGACACATTTTAGGCATTCTGCATTTGACATTATATGTATTGGGATATACTATATCTTTCCCTGTCATACTAATGGTAGTAAGGGCATTGCAACGCAGCCAGTCTCTCTCTCAAAGCGCTCCTCTTACAGGAATGAACAAAGCTTGATAACTCCTCCCTCCTCTTCCTCCTCTCAAACACAGCCAGCTCCACTCTGTGATCATATTTCCTTGTTCCCTCCCCTTCAGAGCTACAGTTTGCAGAGGGGTGTAACCAACATGCTGGGGGAAGTACAACAGCGTATCACATGCTGTTATTACATCAGAGCTCAGACTAGTTTCATTTCTCAGGAAGTGAGACACAAGACAGTCAGACAGTCGTTGTCACTGAGCGAGAGGTGAAATGGCGCAGAAAGGAGTTCAGCTGGACCGGGAAACCTTCTCTTGTTCCATCTGTCTGGATCTACTGAAGGATCCGGTGACTATTCCCTGTGGACACAGCTACTGCATGAACTGTATTAAAGGCTTCTGGGATGAAGGGGATGAGAAGGAAATGTACAGCTGCCCTCAGTGCAGGCAGAGCTTCACACCGAGGCCTGTACTGGTGAAAAACACCATGTTAGCAGATTTAGTGGAGGAGCTGAAGAAGACTGGACTCCAAGCTGCTCCTGCTGATCACTGCTATGCTGGAGCTGAAGATGTGGCCTGTGATTTCTGCACCGGGAGAAAACTCAAAGCCATCAAGTCCTGTCTGCAATGTCTGATCTCTTATTGTGAGAAACACCTTCAGCCTCATTTTGAATCCCCTGCTTTTGAGAAACACAAGCTGGTGGAGCCGTCCAAGAAGCTCCAGGAGAACGTCTGCTCTCGTCATGATGAGGTAATGAAGCTTTTCTGTCGTACTGATCAGCAGTGTATCTGTTATCTCTGCTCCGTGGAGGAACATAAAGGCCACGACACAGTCTCAGCTGCAGCAGAAAGGACCGAGAGGCAGAAAAAGCTGGAGGGGAGTCGACAGACCATCCAGCAGAGAATCCAGGACAGAGAGAAAGATGTGAAGCTGCTTCAACAGCAGGCGGAGGCCATCGATCGCGCCGCCGATAAAGCAGTGGAGGACAGCGAGAAGATCTTCACCGAGCTGATCCGTCTCCTGGAGAAAAGAAGCTCTGATGTGAAGCAGCAGGTCAGATCCCAGCAGAAAAGTGAAGTGAGTCGAGTCAAAGAGCTTCAGGAGAAGCTGGAGCAGGAGATCACTGAGCTGAAGAGGGAAGACGCTGAGCTGAAGAAGCTCTCACACACAGAGGATCACAGCCAGTTTCTACACAACTACCCCCTCACTGTCACCACTCAGCCAATCAGCATCCAGC
>JABUOV010000421.1:30000-32500 GCA_025617405.1 Perca schrenkii
TGCTGGCTCTATACAATAGCTGAGATTCTGGTTCAGTGTGGATGAAGTGAATGTGTTGATGAAATCATTGAACAAGAGTCTTTGAACAGACTTTACTGATGGGATGTGGGAACAAACTGAAGCTTTACCTGATGAATAAACTAACATGAACAAAGTCTTTTCTTCCTGTCTTCATTCCAGGGTTTTTATACAAAGCTGACGGAGAAAATGTCAAACTGATGTAATGGCAAATTTATATTTAAGCATGATTCTTTATATGTTTTTGTCTTATTTCTGTTTAAGTTTCTCACACAATGCTGTAAGGGAGTTTATCTCATTCCCACATGTAGATTCTGATTCTAACTAATTGAGAATCACAAAGTCTGGAACATAATGGCCCTCATTTATCAAAAGTGCTTACACCAAATTTCCAGCGTACACCTGGCGTACACCCAAAACCACGGTGACTTTGAGATTTATCAATATGGACGTTGGCGTACGGCACGCTCAAATCCCACGCCAGCTCAGGAGGTGATGTACGCACGTTTTGAGTTAGTGCGGAAATGCGCAGAAAAACAATTCCTAACACCACAAAACGCACTGACAAACTAAAAGAAGACCGATATGCGCCGGTATGCAACATTGTTTTAGCCTGGGGGGGTTCTGTACAACATCTCGCAGGAAAACACGGTGCCATAAATGTAGCGATGGAGCCAGATGACCCGATGCCCGGAGAGCAGTGTCCAGAACAGCCCCAGGTGGGGGCTATACGAAGGAGACAGGATATTCTTCCTCACTTTTAAAAAGTAGCCTAGTGTTATGTTTGGCAGTGATATTCAATACAGGAAACATGACGATGCACAACATTTTTATTTATTCTTCAGGTTTTTGTTTCTCTTTCAAGTGAATGATTTATTTCTGCCATTGACCGAGTTGTTTCGGCTTGTTTTTCCAGCCCCTCTGCTGTCAGGAGACCGGGTCCAGCACGGGGGGGCGGAGGACAAGCGCTCTCCGTCAGCTGTTGCCTCGTTCCGACTCATGAAAAAAAAACACGAGTAAAATAAAAGTCCCTGCATAAACTCCGCCACCGTGTGTTTATTTAAATATAATTACACCTACATATGTAGGCCTAAGAGATTGCAATAGAAGCCTGTATATTACTATTAGGACTATAGAAAAATGTGTCGATGTATAAATTAAATAGGCTAAACTTCAGCTGGAGTCAGATTTACTACGGCAACACTGTTGACCGCATCAGTGATCTCCTTCCATTCCTCATTCTTTCTACAGCCTTTAATACCAGTTTTCAGGCTGACAAATAGTACACACGTTAGTGCAAATGAACCGGAGATATCAGGGTTTCAATCTCCACCTCTGAAAAGTGCCGCTTCTCAGCCGGATTACGTCTCGCCATGTCGTGAATTGTAGGGGCGAGGCTTCAAAACCCAGAATATATCGGGGCGTGTTATTCTAATGACGATCGTTTTCAGCCGCGGCATTTATCAAGGGCAGGTATTGCGTACAGCTGGATTTCAACGGTACGCACGGCTTCATAAATCAGGCGGTGAGAGGAGTGTAAGCATAATCTTACGCCAACATGTACGCCCGTTTCTACGCAAGATTGATAAATGAGGGCCAGTGTGAGCACTGTTTGTCTGAACAGATAGGGGCTACAAGGTCACCCTAAGATGTATATAAGCTCAGTGTTCTTGTTCACTCGTTGAGACATTTTCCACACTGAGCTGTCGTGCCCTTTGTGAAACCTGTGTTACTTCTATATTTTGCATAATATATAATAAAATACAAAAATACAAAACCTGGTTTAGTCTTCAACTGTCTTTATTTTATATTTAGGCCTTTTTCAAGTTTGGGCAAAGAGCCGAAGTGTGACCCATACATAACTTATAGGGGCTTAGGATGGACCATGGGGGTCATGGAGCATGTTAACCCAGACTTAGAGCCACTTACTGGGGCTTATGGTGGACCATGGGGGTCATGGAGTGGCGAAGTGTGACCCATACATAACTTATATACAGTAGTGAATCCATCTGGCCAGCACTGAGAGACTTTGTTTCTATCAAATGTTATTTAGCTCCATGTTTCTAAATGATTCTTTCCTTTTTAGATAGTTTAAAATAAGAAATAACGTCAATAACTATGTCTTTGCATTGTTGAAATAAAGATTTTTCCAATCAACAGTATTACATTGTGATCCTGAAAGTCCCCCAAATGATATGAGAAGGTGCTGACTGTAAAAAGAAGCCTTGTTCAGCTGTAGCCAGTCTGCCGCCTGCTGCCAGAAACATGCAACAACGAGGCAATGGCAAAATAAAAGCATTGGAATAAAAGCAAACTTTCAAACAGGCAGAGAGACAGAGGAGTGAGAAGATTCTCATCAATGAGAAAAGAGATTCAAAATATGTTACGTTAATGACTTGCATTTTGTAAATTGATCAGTTCCTGTAAATGACTTGCTTTCGTTGAGGTGATAGGTTTGTGTGACGCTGACAGACAAGTCATA